>RYFJ01001895.1:0-181853 GCA_003991445.1 Oryza meyeriana var. granulata
GGAAACTTCACCGTGTGAGGATGAGCACTTGGCATCAGCTGTGACTCAACTATGAAGGGTCTCGGGGCTACTGTGGGTGCCATGGGCCCCTTGGGTACCTCATGACAAGCATATGGGCCACTCGGAATAGAGGATGGCCTAACTTGAATTAGAGATATAGCTAGATTCGGCAGACTTCGCCTTGTATAGAAAGGAATATACAGTCCTAGTCGGGTGGTTATATCTCTAAGGGGAGATCTCCTAGTTGTAAAAATCCGACGGGGACTCCTACCTTGTAAACCCTGTCCCCCAGTATATAAGGGAGGCAGGGCGCCCCCTGAGGGCACGAGCTCATAGAAGCAAACATCAATCCTCAAAGGAATACCACCACAACTGGACGTAGGGTAATTACCTCACATCGAGGGCCTGAACCAGTATAAATTCCTTGTGTTCCTTTGCAATCCACCGAGTTTCCATCCGCGACTAGCCCCAATATATTTATTGCCGGTGTAAACATTCGACACGTGTACTCGCGCGGTGCTCTTGTCAGGTCGGCAATGTTGAGCTCGCTGTACTGTCTAACCTGGGACCTTGATCACCTTGGGTGCCGTGGCGGTGGTGTCCTTATCTTCAAACCTCCTACCACGACACGAGGCGTCATGGCCCCTTCGCCCCGATATAGAATGGGCTTTTTTCCCGGCTCTCTTGGAGCCGGGTTTTGGGCAGCAGCAGGGCTCCTCTGGCCTCTTCTTCGTTTAATGGCTGACAACGGGTGGGAGTCCTTCATCGTATCTCCAGTTCCTACAGAAGATTTCAATAACATCTATCACATAATTCTGGGCAATCACAGATATAGACCCCACTGGCATTCGCCATAGATGAATGGACAAGATTACTTGGGCGGCGCCTAAGGAAGCTATAAGTAGCAATCCGGCATTTATCGTCCTCAGCGTCTCGATCACCCCCTCAGGAAGTAACCAAACAGGGTCCTCAGTTACCTTGAACTTATCGGCCGACTCGTGGCTTACTCGGTCAGGATCAAGTTTGCCTTGGAATTCCCAGCCCGAACGCGCTCCTCAGCTTTAGCGCTAGATGCGCCGAGTCAGGAACCCGCGCCACCAAGCCCGGTCAGGCCAGCTTCTTTAAGCTTATCCAATTTCTCCGCAATTGATGCACTTGGCCCATCTCCTCAAAGGTTGGATTTGCTGACCAATTTGGTTAAAACTACCGGTGGCAAGCCGGTGTTGGACGCAAGGACGGAAGCCAGATCTGCGACAATAGAACCACTCCTTTGCCAGCCTTTCAGGGAAGATTTCAAGGGAGATCAAGATATTGTTTTCTTTCCTATTCACTCCTCAGCTGGAGCCAGCCCCCAATCACATTGATATTATTCTTGGAGGGCTGGGGTTTTGATGTGTTACAACGATGCCTGAACAAATTAAAATGGGTTCCCACACCCAAAAGCACTCGCAGAGAAAGTGACAAATATGAGATTTGAAGAATTGAGTTGGGATTCAAATTCCAACCAACTCCAACCCATAGAAGTCAAGGATGCGGCCGGAAGAAATCAGAGAGGGAAGGCACAAACCCTGATGGAAAAAGAGGCAAAAAAACTACTGTTTCGCCAGATTGGGATTTGGGACCAACTCACCCTTTAGCCGGCCGCCAGCGGATCACTCCTAGCTGGGCAACTTCAAATGACTCTCCACAGCTTCAGTTTCACCGAGCTGGCAATCCGAAAGTTGGCTAAGCATTCTCCGTGCACCCGTAGGATCCGAATCTTTCAGCATGGGTGGGAGCGGAAAGATTTAGGGAAAGGCGAATTGGGGGCTGGAAACAGACGAAGTGGACTGGAAGCGCCCCGAGTTTGCAGCAGGGAACAGCAGCCAGCAGCTAACCCTAGCCGAGTAGGAGCAAAAAGTTTGGCGCGGAAAGCGGGAAGACGAAGCGATTGGCTGATTTGGGGAAGAAGGAATCTTTTTCTCTCTCCCCCGCTTTTTATAGAGCCGATACTGACTAACGGGCTTGGGTCCTTACATAGTTGGTACTGGGCCACCAATATATGAGTTCCTACAGTAGCATGTCTTCATATGGGCCGCCCGCAGGCTGAGTTGAAATTATAGCGCTGGTGCTACTACAGGAAGCCCGATGAGGTAAACAGATATGCTTCACGAGAGCCTTATTGCTAAACATATATGTTTGGTATCTATTTATCCACCAGGTCTCGAGGATATATCCTTAATAGATCGCAAGCTGGTCTTCTTAAATATTAGGGACACAGGTATTTTCTCGAGTTACACCTTGACCACGCTGTGGATTTATTTCTAAAGTGAGTACTTGGCCTACGTGCGTGGCCATCAGTTGCCATGAGCAACATCATTCCAGCGATTATGACGCTGAAGAGTCTAACTTCTCGAGTAGTGCACTACTCGGAGAGAGACTATAAATTTCTCATTCACACTGACAATGATGCGGGAAGGAGTCTGCTTCTAGGTGGGACGCCCACTCAGGAAGAGACTATAAACCCCCTTTCAGCTGACACATGAAGCTGAAGAGTCCCATTATACGAGTAGCATTCTACCTCGCCAAGACTTATGAAGCATATATTTCTGATGACACGAAGTCGAAGAGCCCGCATACGAGCAGTTCCCTACTCGGCAAGACTATAAATTAAATCCGGTTGACATGATACCTGAAGAGTTCAATCATAGGGGGGGTGGTAATGTGCGTGCCTACTCGGGTGGAAAGAACTATCAGGTTAAAGATCTTTGACTTTATGTTTAATTGTCTCCACAATTAAGCACAAAGTCGGGGGCTACACCTAATAGGTGCACCTATTCGGCACACATTATTCATATATCTACATGAAGCCCTTCATAGCCTCGCTGCTAGCTAACATGAAGCAGGACTCGGGAAGAAGACTCACTAGGACAAAGAGTACTCGGGAGCATTGCACTCGGGCAATCTTCACCGTCGAGGATGAGCACTTGGCATCAGCTGTGACTCAACTATGAAGGTCTTAGGGCTACTGTGGAGGCCATGGGCCCCCCGGGTACCTCACCACTAGCATATGGGCCACTCGGATAGAGGATGGGCTGAATTATGTAATTAGAGATAAGATAGCACCCGGCAGGCTTTACCTTGTATGATAAGGAAAACAGTCTTAGTCGGATATGTTTCTATCTCTAAGAGGGAAATCCCTTGTCCGTATCCGGCTGGGATCCTTATCATGTACCCCTATCCCCTAGTATATAAGGGGAGGCAGGGCGGCCCTCAAGGGGCATGAGATCACCAGATCATCAATCGACAAACACCTCAGAGGAATAACACCACAACTGGACGTAGGGTATTACCTCACATCGAGGGCCTAAACCAGTATAAATTTCTTTGAGTTCCTTTGCAATCCATTGAGTTTCCCCTCGCTGAGTAGCCCTATAGTTCTATTGCCGGTGTAAAACATCGACAACTGCCGAGTACCCGAGCGCCCCAGTTGGCCACAACAGGAGTGGGGCCAGCTAGGACAAAAACGCCACCGCCGACTGCCCATTGTTCCAGCCCGACAGCCGGCAGCAGTCCACCGCTGACATCAGGAGCCCCCGGGGGGCAGGCTCAAGTTCTCCAAGAGGTATGCAGCCTCAAGTCCTCTGGAAGTCCCGTTCGGTATTGTGGTGTGTTGATATCTGACTCATCGTGTAGGAAGCGCGCCAACATCAATCTTAAGGAGACCACGCCAATGGCTCCTGTTGTAGAGCCGTCCCTAGCCGGACCAGCGCCCGCGAGCATACCTGCTGAGCCGACGACCGTCTTAGTCACAGAAACCGAGGTCGTCTCGACTGCAGAGCCGCCGACGCTGGTTGACCAAGGGGTGAATGTTGAAGCTGTTGCTCTAGCCCCTAAGCATGTTTTTGAAGCCCCAGCAGCTGCTGAGTTGGGGACCAGGACCCCATCGCAGTCCCTATCGTCGTCGTCGTTGTCGTCTTCGGGAAGACCGGACCTCCCCAGGCTCGAGGCTCCTCCCCACAAATTTCTGAGGACATTCCGCTGGGTAGCCCTTGGCGGAACTGCGAAGAGTTATAAGCACAATGAGGCTGCGGTGGAGAGGGAGCATGAAGACTTGCTTCGCGCCACAATTGCCACGTCCCAAGGGGTCTAGGTATGACTTTCGCCGTATTGGAGTCTTGGTAGTCTTCCTTGCATAAGTGTTCCGACGCTTGACTCTGTTTTGCTCTACTTTCTCCCCGAGCAGAAATTTGTTGACTGCTCGGAGAGAATGAACGAAGTCCTCATCCAGCTTGCCCCCTAGCTCCAAGAATTGGACTAGCTCCGGGCCTTAAAGGCCGAAGTGGAACGGTGTAGCCAAGAGAGGGAATCTTGGCTGAAGAGAGCCGTTAGTCAGCTCAGGGACGAAAATTGGGACCAAGCCAAGAAGATTGGAAGTAAGTCTCCCGAATACGTCTTCCTGACTGAGCCCTTAGCATATTTCTCCAACCATGTTGTTTCCTGACTGCCCAGTTGTGTCTTGCCTGCAATGTTGAGTACTTGACTATTTTGATGTGCAGCCCTCGAAGCCGAGCTGAAGACCCGAACAGAGGGAGAAGCCAAGCTAGAGGAGGCCGAGAGAGCCAAGGCCGGGCTTGAAAAAGACAAGGCCAACTTGACAAGGGCCAAGGCCGAGCTCAAGAAAGAGAAGGCCGACTTGAAGAAGGCCAACGCCAAGCTCGAGAAGGAAAAGGCTAAACTAGAGAAGGCTAAAGCCAAATGGGAGGCCGACTACGAAAGTAAGTCTTCCCTCTGACAATGACCTTAACCAATCCATTGAGTACTCTGTCTGCAGTGTTGCCTAACAAGTTTACTTGTCAATGAACCTGGGCAGCTGCTAGATCCAATGCCCAAATCCAATTTCAGGCTTTTGCAGAGGAGATAAAGGTTGTCAAGGAGTCACGGGAGATCCTTGCTGAGTCCGCGAAAGGGCTCCTTGACATCATGGATCCTCACTACATGGGAACCAGCTCCAACACGATCTCCCAAGTGCAGGCGCGCCTTAACGAAGCACCGAGTACCCTGAAGAGGTACTCGGATGAGCATGTTGTTGTCAGCGTGGCCCAAACCCTGGCAATGACCAAGTCAATCTACCCCAGGGCAGATATTGAAGCCATCGGAGAGGGATTCGCCGAGGAGACGACACCTGAGGAGGCGCTAGGGCTGATAGCCCAGGCGAGGCCGACTGCAGAGGTGATCACCTGAGACCTGGGTATGTAAGAACAGTCCATCATGCAGTCGGTGTATATAAATTTTTGTAAGGACATGTGTAAATATATGTGCAAAGCTGCCAAGCTTTAAATTCTAACTTAGTTATCATTAACTTTACCCGACTATATAGTCTACGCCAAGTTAGTATATAGGAACTTAATAAAATCGTTCACCGCAGAAAGCTGTACTCGGGCAAACATAACAAAGTCGTTGTAAAACTTCATAACTTAAGCAAAACAGGCTCGTATATTATTAACAAACCACATATAATACATGCAGCCCCCGACTCACTACTCGGTTGAAACAAGTGGCGTAGTGAGTCAGAGAAAAACTGTACACATGGGAAGATGTAAAACTCAGGTATAGAAAGGACGTAGCTGTTCTATATTCCATGAGTTGTTGACGAGGGCACCGTCTTCAGTCTTCAGTCGGTAGGTGCCTGGCCATGTGACCTCTGCGATAATGACAGCCCTTCCCATATTGGAGATAGTTTATACCTGTCTTTGGTGGTTTGTATTTTTCGCAAGATGAGATCTCCAACCAAAAAGGCGTGGCCACGGACATTGCAATTGTGGTAACGACGCAGGCCTTGAAGATACCTTGCCAACTGGATTGTGGGGATGTCCCTCGCTTCTTCCAACTGATCTAGTTCGACCAATCGGGTATTGTTTGAGATGTCTTCTGAGTAAGCCCGAAATCGCGGAGAGCCGAACTCTAACTCGGTTGGTAACACAGCCTTAGTACCATAGACCAGAAGGAAAGGGGATTGCCCTATTGCCCGACTAACCGTGGTTCTTAGAGACCAGAGAATGGATGGGAGTTCTTGTACCCACCGGCCCACGTATGGTTGTAGTTGGTCGAATATCCTAGCCTTGATACCTTGTAAGACCATGCCATTGGCTCGCTTGACCTGCCCATTGCTCCGCGGGTGCGCCATAGATGCATAGCAGATCTTGATGCCGAAGTCGTCACAGAAATCTTGAAAGACGCTGCCCATGAACTGAGTACTATTGTCCGTTATGATGCGGTTAGGGACCCCGAATCGGTATAGTATACACATGATGAAGTCCTTTGCTCATGCCGCTATTATGGTAGCAACGGGTTTTGCCTCAATCCACTTCGTGAATTTATCCACTATGATGAACAAGTGTGTGAACCCTCTTGGCGCTTTCTTGAATGGCCTGACCATGTCAAGCCCCCATACTGCAAAGGGCCAAGAGATTGGTATGGTTTGGAGTTCTTGGGCTGCGAGATTTGTTTGTCTTGCGTAGAACTGACAACCCTCGCATGTGCAAACAATGTCTTTTGCATCTGTTATTGCTGTTGGCCAGAAAAATCCCTGCCGGTCAGCCTTTCCGACTAACGTCCTGGATGCAGCATGGTTGCCACATATGCCCGAGTGGATCGACTGCAGAATCTGCTTGCCTTCCTTGGTGGTGACTGTTAACGCCAAAATTTGGTAAGGCCCTGTATCGGATTCGGTCAAAGGAGAAGGTTGCAGTCAACAGATGAAGATTGATGCTTAAGGGACCGGATCCAGGGAGGAGCCGTGAAGACCGCTGCTTGGCAGTTAATTACTGTATATAATTAGGCAAGTATTTATCTTTAGGAAACCTGACCTCGTATCCGGTCAGGCCTTATTAGCGTTTTCTATCGTGATTAGGAAGTCATAAATCGTGTCCTATAAGGACTCATGTAACTCGGGGTATATATACGTGTGCCCGGGTACCTTGTAAGATATCAATCACAGATCAATAAAATTCGGCGCATCGCCACCCTTTTGACGGGATCTTGCCTCTCGAGCCGGGCTGCATCGGTTAGGTCCGAACCCCAGCGAGAAGGTAAGTCTCGTCACCCCTTACCATGGTATGTCTGCTCTGTTTATGGCTGCATCAGTTCAGTTTGACCTCATAGATTTATTAGGCATACCACATCACGCGTGCATAGATCATATCGGCCCATTGGGTATGGTTTATCAACAGTTTGTGCTGCATCGGTTAGGTCCGACCTACTAAACTGCCTCGATAAGTTATCCCTGATGTATCGATGTTTTATATGCAAGCGTCTTATCGGAGTGTATAGCCGATAAGCTATCCTGTTTTACATCACAGCCGCATTAGATCTATCGGCTTGTTGAGATATTGTTACTGTTACCAATCTGTGCTGCAACGGTTGAGTCCGATCTACTAGACTGGTAATAATAACTCTATTCTTAACAAATCGATCGATGTTATGCGATGTATTATCGGAGCGCCTAGCCGATAAGTTATCATCACATCATAATCGTATCAAATTTATCGGTTTACCGAGATTCTGCTATCATCATTAGTCTGTGCTGCAACGGTTGGGTCCGATCTACTAGACTAATGATAATAACTGTACTCTTGATAAACCGATGGGTTTTATACGATATTCTATCGGAGTACCTAGCCGATAGGTTATTCCTTACCTAGCCGATTGCCTTGCTCGTCATATACCCTTGTCTGCATCACTATCGTGATCGGCTGGGGATTAGCCGATTAGTTTGTATCGCCCATGCGACCACGAGTACCCGGGCACGAAGACAACCGAGGACCCGGGCGCGGGCACAGAAGACAGGTAAGACCCCGGGCACGAACAGCTGATAAAAGTCCGGGCGCGGGCGAGCAAGGGCCCGGGCACGGGCACGGGCATGGGCGAGGCCTTCGTGGCGGCATCGTCGATTCCAATCACAATCGGCTGGTGTTCTTTAATTTATTTGCGCATTTTAATATTTTATCTCATCAATTCATAGCTGATCCCCGGAAACCCTTCTGGCAATCGGTCGGTTTAAATACTTATTATCTTATTACTGCTCATGCCGTCATCGGTTTCTAGCCGGTGTATAAGTGCTACAGTGCCCATCGGCCATGAGCCGATGAGATGAGTCAATATCGGCTTCTAGCCGATAGGCTCACGAATCTAACATTTTCTTCCTTGTCAATTACAGGGTCAAATTGACTGGCACGCCTACGAACCTCAAATCTTTAGGACCTGCACTGGAGTAAAGCAAATCTCCCAGGCCTTCGCGTGGCTCGCAGGACGCCGGATTGATCCCGGCGATTTTCGGCGTCAACAGTGACGTAGCACATGAGGACACCGGATGCACTTCTTCGGTACAGGTCTTCTTCGACTATTAGGAAATTTTTGCTTCGATGTTTGATTTGTTCGGCTTTGCTGCGATCTTCTGGGAGTTCGTTGTCCAGGAGGAATTTGAGAACAGGAGTCCACCAATCTTTGCATATGTTCAGTACTTCGTCTGTTGCCGGGGTAGGTTCGCCTCCCGACTGCTCTGGCACTGGTTTCTTGTTGACTGACGGCTCCATGAGTTGCTCGACAAAGGTCCCTGTCGGGACCACTTCTCGCTTGGATCCCATGTTTGCCAATTCGTCTGTAGCATCATTATATTGTCGTAGGACATGTGTTATCTTTGGTCCGTCAAACTTGTTTTCCAGCTTTCGGACCTCCTGACAGTATGCAACCATGGTATCGTCGAGACATGTCCAGTCTTTCATGACTTGGTTCACCACGAGTTGAGAGTCTCCACGCAAAACCAGTTGACGGATGCCGAGTGATATAGCGATGCGGAGCAAATGGATGAGTGCCTTGTACTCGGCGACATTGTAGGAAGCCGGGAAGTGGATCTGTAGAACGTACTTGAGTTTTTCGCCGGTGGGGGAGGTCAGTACGACGCTGGCTCTGGCACCGCCGATCCGTAGAGAACTGTCAAAGTACGTTGTCTAGTACTCTAGATTCACTGTTGAGGTGGATATCTGAACTTCTGTCCACTTGGCCACGAAGTCGGCTAGAGCCTGTGATTTGATCGCTGTCCGTGGCAGAAAGGTGATGTCGAACGCCATCAACTTGAGCGCCCATTTAGCGATTCGGCCAGTGGCCTCGCGGTTATGCAGGACGTCCCCGACTGGATATGATGTGACCACCATGACTTGATGCGATTGGTAATAGTGCACCAGCTTCTGGATAGTAATAAGTAGGCCATAGAGCAGCTTCTGGACCTACGGATATCTCATCTTGGAGTCGGCAAGAACCTCGCTAACAAAGTAGACTAGCTGTTGAATCTTCTGTATGTGACCTGGTTCAGATCGTTCGACCACTAACACCGTGCTGACTACCTGAGTAGTTGCCGCCAGATATAGCATTAATGGTTCTTGGGGCATGGGTGACGCCAACACGGGTGGTGATGTGAGAAATTTCTTGAAATCTTCGAAGGCTTGCTGGGCTTCGGGAGTCCATTGGAAGTTGTCTACTTTCTTCAATAGCTTGAAAAAGGGGATGCCCCATTCGCCTAGTCGGGAAATAAATTGGCTGAGTGTCGCCATGCAGCCTGTCAGCTTCTAGACGTCCTTCCGGCTAGTCGGGGGGCCATGTTCATGATTGCATTGACTTTCTCCGGGTTGGCCTCGATACCGCGATGTGAGATGATGAAGCCGTGTAGCTTACCGGATGGCACACCGAAGGCACACTTTTCTGGATTCAACTTCATCTTGAATCTTCGAAGATTTTGGAAGGTTTCTTCCAGGTCAGTGGTGAGGTTTTCTTTGGACTTGGTCTTGATCACCACGTCATCGACGTAGGCCTCCACGTTGCACCCAATCTGAGTGTGTAGACACCGCTGAATTGCTCGTTGATACGTTGCTCCAGCGTTCTTCAAACCAAATGGCATAGTGATGTAGTAGTAGGTGCCAAACGGCGTGATGAAAGACGTCTTTAAGCAGTCCTCCTCCTTCAGGTTGATTTGGTGGTATCCTGAGTAACAGTCCATAAAGCTGAGAAGTTCGCACCCTACGGTTGAATCCACCACTTGATCTATTCTTGGTAGACCGAATGGATCCTTGGGGCATGTCGATGCTTTGCACTGGCAATAAAACTATAGGGCTACTCGGTGAAGGGAAACTCGGTGGATTGCAGAGGAACACAGAGAGTTTTTATACTGGTTTAGGCCCTCGATGTGAGGTAATACCCTACGTCCAGTTGAGGTGTTATTCCTCTGAGGTGTTTGGTGATCAATGATCTTGCGTGCCCTCATGGGGCACCCTGCCTCCCTTTATATACTAGGGGACAGGGGTACATGATAAGGATCCCAGCCGGATACGGCCAAGGGATATCCTTCTTAGAGATAGAGACTTATCTGACTAACTATTGTTCTGAGATACTGTAACTCTGTCGATAGCATGGCCTCAGCCCCATAGCCCAGGAAAAGGGGATTGCCCTGTTGCCCGACTAACTATTGTTCTGAGAGACCAGAGGACGGATGGGAGTTCTTGTACCCACCGGCCCGCGTATGGTTGTAGTCGGTCGAATATCCTGGCCTTGATGCCTTGTAAGACCATACCGTTGGCTCGTTCGACCTGGCCGTTGCTCCGTGGGTGTGCCACAGATGCGTAGCAGATCTTTATGCCGAAATCTTCACAAAAGTCTTGAAATACGTCGCCTGTGAATTGAGTACCGTTGTCGGTGATGATGCAGTTAGGAACCCCAAATCTGTATAGTATATTCAAGATGAAGTCCTTTGCTCGCGCCGTTGTTATAGTTGCAACAGGTTTGGCCTCAATCCACTTGGTGAACTTGTCTACTGCGACGAATAGATGTGTGAACCCTCCTGGCGCTTTCTTGAAAGGCCCGACCATGTCGAGCCCCCATACTGCGAATGGCCAAGAAATAGGGATAATTTGGAGTTCCTGGGCTGGGAGATTTGTTTGTCTTGCGTAGAACTGGCAACCCTCGCACTTGCGAACAATGTCTTTGGCATCTGTTACTGCTATGGGCTAGAAAAATCCCTGCTGATAAGTCTTTCCGACTAACGTCCTGGATGCGGCATGGTTGCCACATATGCCCGAGTGAATCGACTGCGGGATCTGCTTGCCCTCCTCGGTGGTGACGCAACGCATGAGGACACCGGATGCGCTCCTTCGGTACAGGTCTTCTCCGACTAGTAGGAAGCTTTTGCTTCGACGCCTGATCTGCTCGGCTTGACTGCGATCTTCTGGGAGTTCGTTGTCCAGGAGAAATTTGACAACAGGAGTCCTCCAGTCTTGACATATGTGCAGCACCTCGTTTGTAGCTAGGGTAGGTTCGTCTCCCGACTGCTCCGGCGTCGGTTTCTTCTTGACTGATGGCTCCATGAGTTGCTCGACAAAGATTCCAGTCAGAACCGCTTCTCGCTTGGATCCCATATTTGCCAGCTCGTCTACCACGTCATTGTATTGACGCAGGACGTGTGTTATTTCTAGCCCGTCGAACTTGTTTCTCAGCTTGCGAACCTCCTGACAGTATGCCGCCATGGTGTCATCGAGACAAGTCCAGTCTTTCATGACTTGGTTTACCATGAGTTGGGAATCCCCGCGCACAACCAGTCGACGTATGCTGAGTGATATAGCAATGCGGAGCTTGTGAATAAGTTCCTCGTACTCGGCGACGTTGTGGGAAGCCGGGAAGTGGATTTGTAGAACGTACTTCAGTTTTTCGCCGGTGGGGGATGTCAATATGACTCTAGCCCTGGTGCCGCCGATCTGTAGAGAACCGTCGAAGTACATTGTCCAGTACTCTAGCTTTGTAGTTGATGTAGGCAGTTGAACTTCTGTCCACTCGGCCACGAAGTCGGCTAGAGCTTGTGATTTAATTGCTGTCCGTGGCTGAAAGGTGATATCGAACGCCATTAACTCGAGTGCCCATTTAGCGATTCGGCCGGTGGCCTCGCGATTATGAAGGACATCCCCGAGTGGAAACGCTATGACCACTGTGACTTGATGTGCTTGGAAATAATGCACCAGCTTCCGGACTGTGATAAGTAGGCCATATAGCAGCTTCTGGACCTGCGGATATCTTGTCTTTGAGTCGGAAAGGACCTCGCTGACAAAGTAGACTGGCCATTGTATTTTCTGGATGTGACCTTGTTCGGATCACTCGACCAGCAGCACCGTGCTGACTACCTAGGTAGTTACCGCCAGATATAGCATTAGCGGTTCTTGGGGCATAGGTGACGCCAACACGGGAGGTGATGTGAGAAATTGTTTGAAGTCTTCGAAGGCTTGTTGGGCTTCCGGAGTCCATTGGAAGTTGTTCGCCTTTTTGAGTAGCTTGAAGAAGGGCATACCCCGTTCGCCCAGTAGGGAAATAAGCCAGCTGAGTGCCACCATGCAGCCTGTTAGCTTCTGGATGTCGTTGAGGTTAGTCGGGGGAGCCATGTTCGTTATGGCGTTGACTTTCTCCGGGTTAGCCTCGATGCCGCGATGGGAGAAGATGAAGCCGAGAAACTTTCCGGATGGCACACCGAAGGCGCACTTTTCCGGGTTCAACTTCATCTTAAATCGTCGAAGATTACGAAAGGTTTCTTCCAGGTCAGCGATGAGGTCTTCTTTGGATTTTGTCTTGATCACCACATCGTCGATGAAGGCTTCCACGTTGCGCCCGATCTAAGTGTGCAGACACCGCTGAATGGCCCGTTGATAGGTTGCTCCAGCATTCTTCAAACCGAATGGCATTGTAATATAGCAGTACGCTCCAAACGGCGTGATGAAAGATGTCTTTAAGCAGTCTTCCTCCCTCAGGCTGATTTGATGGTATCCTGAGTAGCAGTCGAGAAAGCTGAGTAGGTCACACCCAGCTGTGGAATCTACCACTTGATCTATCTTGGGAAGACCAAATGGGTCCTTGGGGCATGCCTTGTTGAGATCGGTGTAGTCAACGCACATGCGCCATTTACCGTTTTTCTTCCGGACCAAAACTGGGTTTGCTAGCCAATCCGGGTGATAGACCTCCTTGATGAACCCGGCTGCGAGGAGCTTGGTAATCTCCTCCTGAATAGCATCCTTGCGGTCTTGAGCGAAGCGCCGCAGCCGTTGCTTGACTGGCTTGGCGTCTGTCTTCACATTTAGGGCGTGCTCGATCACCTCCTATGGTACACCCGGCATGTTGGATGGTTTCCATGCGAAGATATCTTTATTGGCTTGTAGGAAGGTGACGAGCGCGTCTTCCTATTTGGGGTCGAGTCCGGTCCCGACTAGAGCAGTCTTGGAGGGGTCAAAAGGGTCCAGGGGGATCTTCTTCGTGTCAGAGTCCACTGAAATTCCCGACTTCGCTGCCTTTTTCACCGAAACTTGATCTTGCTCGACTTCGGTTGTGACGGCTTGCCGAATGCTAGCACGCCCGACTGCCGCCTCTTGTGATTGAGCCAGTTCACACCTCTCCTTGTCGCAGGTGAAGGCTTGCTTGATGTCGCTATGGAGGGAGAGGACTCCTGCTGGCCCAAGCATTTTGAGCACCATATATGTGTAGTGCGGTATCGCCATGAATTTGGCGAGTGCCGGTCGTCCGAGTATCGCGTGGTACGCGGTCTCGAAGTCGGCAACCTCGAAGCAGATGTTTTCCGTGCGGAAGTTATCTCGCGTGCCGAAGGTTACCGGCAAGGTTATCTGCCCGAGTGGAGTTGATGATAGGCCGGGAATTATCCCGTGGAAGGGCGTAGTACTCGGCTGTAGTTCTGAGCGAGGAATCTTCATCTCGTCCAAAGTCTTGGCGAATAAGATGTTGAGCGCTCTACCTCCGTCGATGAGGGTTTTCTTCAGCCTGATGTTTCTGACGACCGGGTCCAGGACGAGTGGATAACGTCCCGGGTGAGAAACCCGATCTGGGTGATCTGCGCGATTGAAGGTAATGGCCATCTCTGACCAGCGCAGGTACTGGGGGGTGTCCGTCGTAGAGACCGTGTTGATGTCGCGCGCTGATAGCTTCTATTTACGCTTGGACTCGTACACGAGCGGCCCCCCGAAGATGTGATTGAGCTCGGCTTGAGGATCTTGAAAATCATCAGCCGGACCCGAGTCTGGCTTGTCTTTGTCCTTGTCGGCGCCAGACAATGAAGCCTACTCGGAGGCAAACTTCTTGAGCATGTAGCAGTCTTTGGCCGCGTGCTTGCCCTTGGGATGGAAGGGGCATGGCCCGCTCATGACTTTTTGGTAGTCGTTGTTCCGCTAGGGCCGCGACCGGGTACGCTCCATGTTGGCCACATCGTTGTCCGACTTCCACTTGCGGTTGCCAGACTTGTTTTGATACGGCTCATTGTCGACTTTCGCCTTTTGGTCCTTCTCTCGGGACTCTTTCTTCTCGTCGAGGGCCTCTGCGACTGCTTCAGCCGAGTCGGCGTATTTGTTGGCCATGTCGAATAGAGCCCAGACAGACGGCGGTGGTTTTCGAGTGAACTTCGCGATGAACGGGGCGTCCTTTACTCCCTTGTGGAAGGCGACGATGACAGCCTCGTCATGGATCATTGGGATCTTGTTGCGCTTCTTGGAGAACCTCTTGATAAAATCTCATAGAGACTCGTTCTTCTTCTGGTGCAGCTGATAAAGATCGTGATCTAAAGACGGCCTCTCGTAGGTTCCCTGAAAATTGGCGATGAACCGATCCCTGAGTTCTCCCCAGGAACCGATCGACCGCCTCGGGAGTCCTGTCAGCCATGTCCTCGCCGAGTCGGCTAGCGCGACTGGGAGGTAGTTAGCCATGGCTTTATTGTCGCCCCCAGTAGCTCGAACTGCTAGGGTATATACGGTGAGCCAGGACTCGGGATTTGTCTTGCCGTCATACTTTTCAATCCCAGTGGGCTTAAAGCCAGTCGGCCAATGGACGTCCTATAGCTCCCGAGTGAAAGCTGGGATGCCTTCGTCTTCGTGAGGGCTCGGGTTTCGACCACAGCGGTTGAACCACTCGTGATGGAGACCAAAGCGCTCTTTTTCGTCTTCCAGTCGGTGGTGCTCATCTTCGCATTGTTCGCGGCGCTGGGCGCTGATAGTGTGGCAAAGGTCATGTTGTAGGCGCTCTCGGAGGTCTTGATTAGGCCGGCGATCATACTGCTGACGGCGCCGGTTGTCGTTATTGGTATTGCCGAGTGTAGTTTGCCTAGACTCCTCGCGTGGCCGACTAGAGCCAGCCGCCCGACGCCGTGCTAAAGTGGATGAGCCGGCTGCTGGAGATCCCGACCAGTTAGTCGGTATCACGGTGTCACCCGACTGCTGTTGTTGCTATTGGCAGGCAGCAGCCGTGATCATCGCCTTCATCTTGGCGATAGTTGGAGTGGCCTGGTGATTAGGCCCAAGCTGGAGCGTATCCAGAAAGGTTGCGGTGGCCACAACATTCTGTTGCGGCGTGACGAAAATGTCGTGATCGCTGACTTTAGTTTGGAGAATTTGCTGCTGGGCTGCTCACCCAGCTCTACGCAGCCCATCGTTGTGAGCCTCGCGATCAGCCTCCTCCTGTTGTTGCAGTCGGCGCGCCTCCTCCTGTTGCTCCTCTTGTAGTCGGCGCACCTCGGATGGTGGTGTTGAAGCCATGAAGATCTCGCGGGGGAGGAGAAAACTCGCCAGACTGGGGTCCGAACTAGCGTTCGAACCATTATCCGACTTGGAGTCGGACTCCGAGTAGTTTATTGGAGTGAGAACGACCCCAACCTCTCTAGATCCAATCTGAAACGTCACTTGGCTGTGTCCAAACTGAATCGCAGGAGATCAGGTCTGTTGTGCGGGATGTAGATCTGCAGCGTCACCGAGTCCGTGTGGGAGATTGACAATCTCTCCCCTTCTCAGCCCAACCCGAGCTGGCTCAAGGCCTAGTGCAAGTCGAACGCCGAAGGAGAGAGGTGTCCCGATGCTTGGCGATGTGAAGGACTGCCGCAGTAAGTCGTTGAAGGAGATCATGGCGTCCTGGGGGCCGACTGGCGCTACGTCGACTGGCTCCTCGGCCGGCTGGATTGGATCTATTCCGGCCAAGGTAAGGTTGCCAATCTGGTTGGCAATGAAATCAAGGCTTCCGAAGGAAATCGTGTCTCTAGGGGAGAACTTGTTGCCGTCGACTCCGTTTGTTGGATCCATCGAATTTACGGATGAAGAATTCGCCGGAGCCCCTACCTGGCGCGCCAACTGTCCATGCTTTTCACCGGCAATAAAACTATAGGGCTACTCGGCGAAGGGAAACTTAGTGGATTGCAGAGGAACACAGAGAGTTTTTATACTGGTTCAGGCCCTCGATGTGAGGTAATACCCTACGTCCAGTTGAGGTGTTACTCCTCTGAGGTGTTTGGTGATCAATGATCTTGCGTGCCCTCATGGGGCGCCCTGCCTCCCTTGATATACTAGGGGACAGGGGTACATGATAAGGATCCCAGCCCGATACAGCCAAGGGATATCCTTCTTAGAGATAGAGACTTATCCAACTAAGACTGTGTTTCCTTATTATACAAGGTAAAAATCTGCCGGGTGCTATCTTATCTCTAATTGCATGGTTCGGCCCATCCTCTATCCGAGTGGCCCATATGCTGGTAACGAGGTACCCGGGGCCCATGGCCTCCACAGGGCACGCCTTGTTGAGATCGGTGTAGTCGACGCACATGCGCCATTTATCACTTTTCTTCCAGACCAGAACTGGGTTTGCCAGCCAGTCTAGGTGGTAGACCTCTTTGATGAACCCGGCTGCGAGGAGCTTGGTGATCTCCTCCCAAATAGCATCTTTCTGGTCCTGTGCAAAGCGCCGTAGCCGTTGCTAGACTGGCTTGGCGTCTATCTTGACATTGAGGGTGTGCTCAATCACCTCCCCTGGTATGCCTAGCATGTCGAACGGTTTCCATGCGAAGATATCCTTGTTGGCTTGAAGGAAGGTGATGAGCGCGTCTTCCTATTTGGAGTCGAGTCCTGTCCCGACTAGAGCAGTCTTGGAGGGGTCGGAAGGGTCCAGGGAGATCTTCTTCATGCCAGAGTCCGCTAAAATTCCCGACTTTGTTGCTTTTTTCTCTAGAACTTGGTCTTCCTCGACTTCAGTTGTGACGGCTTGCTGAATGCTGTTGCGTCCGACTGCCACCTCTTGTGATTGAGCCAACTCACAGCTCTCCTTGTCGCAGGTGAAGGCTTGCTTGACGTCGTTGTGGAGGGAGAGGACTCCGGCTGGCCCGGGCATATTAAGCACCATGTAGGTATAGTGCGGTATCGCCATGAATTTGGTGAGTGCCGGTCGTCCGAGTATCGCGTGGTACGTGGTTTTGAAGTCGGCGACATCAAAGCAGATGTTTTCTGTGCAGAAATTATCCCGTGTGCCGAAGGTGACCGGCAATGTTATCTATCAGAGGGGGCTTGAAGACAGGCCGAGAATTATCCCGTGGAAGGGCGCTGTACTCGACCGCAGTTCTGAACGAGGAATCTTCATCTCATCTAGAGTCTTGGAGAACAGAATGTTGAGCGCATTGCCTACATCTATGAGGACCTTCTTCAGCTTGATACTTTTGACGACCAGGTCCAGGACGAGTGGGTAGCATCTCGGGTGTGAAACCCGATCTGGATGATCTACGCGGGTGAACGTGATGGACGTCTCTGACCAGCGCAAATACTGGGGGGCATTTGCCATGGAGATTGCGTTGACGTCACGTGCTGTTAGCTTCTGCTTCCGCTTGGACTCATACACAGACGGCCCTCCGAAGATGTGGTTGATCTCAGCCTGGGGATCCTGAAATCATCGGCCGGGCCCAAATCTAGCTTGTCTTTGTCCTTGTCGGTGCCAGATGATGAAGCCTGCTCGAAAGCAAACTTCTTGAGCATGAAGCAGTCTTTGGCCGCATGCTTGCCCTTGGGGTGGAAGGGGCAAGGCCCGTTCATAACTTTCTGCTAGTCGTTGTTCCGTGGGGGCCGTGACCGAGTTCGCTCCATGTTGGCCACCTCGTTGTCCGACTTCTGCTTGCGGCTACCGGTCTTGTTCTATGATGGCTCATTGTCGGCTTTTGCCTTCTGATCCTTCTGCCGGGGCTCTTTCTTCTCGTCGAGGGCCTCTGCGACCGCTTCAGCCGAGTCAGTGTATTTATTTGCCATATCGAAGAGAGCCCGGACGGAGGCTGGTGGCTTCTGAGTGAACTTCGCGATGAATGGTGCGTCCTTGACTCCCTTGCGGAAGGCAGCGATGACGACCTCATCCTTGATCATAGGAATGGAATTGCACTTCTCGGAGAACCTCTTGATGAACTCGCGGAGGGACTCGTTCTTCCTCTAGTGCAGCTGGTAGAGATCGTGCTCGGAAGATGGTCTCTCGTAAGTCCCTTGAAAGTTGGCTATGAAGCGTTCCCGGAGTTCCCCCCAGGAGCTGATTGATCGCCTCAGTAGCCCTATTAGCCATGTCCTCGCTGAGTTGGCTAGGGCGACTGATAGGTAGTTAGCCATGGCTTTGTGGTCACCTCCGGTAGCTCGAATCGCCAGAGTATATACGGTGAGCCAGGACTCGGGGTTAGTTTTGCCGTTGGATTTCTTGATTCCCGTAGGCTTGAAGCTCGACGGCCAGTCGAAGTCTTGTAGCTCCTGGGTGAAAGCAGGTACGCCTTCATCTTCGTGAGGGCTCTGGCTCCTACCGCGACAGTTAAACTGCTTGTGGTGGAAACCGAAACACTCATGCTCGTCCTCCAGTCGGCGGCGCTCGTCCTCTTCGTGTTCGCGGCGTCGAGCGTTGAGTGGCGGAGGTCGCATTGTAGGCATCCTCGGAGATCTTGATTGTCACGGAGATCGTATTGGGGACGCCACCGGTTGTTGTTAGGATGGCCGAGGGATGTTTGCCATGACTCCGCGTGCGGCTGACTTCAGCCGGCCGCCCGGCGTCGTGCTGATGTAGACGATCCTGCCGCCGGAGAACCTGACCAATTGGTCGGTACAAGTGTGTCGCCCGACTGCTGGTGCTGCTGACAGGCAGCTGCTGTAATCATCGCCTTGATCTTGGCGATAGTCGGGGTGGCTTGGTGATCAGGCCTGAGCTGGAGCATGTCCAACAGGGTTGCAGTGGCCATGACGTTTAGTTGTGGCGTGACGAAGACGTCGTGGTCACCAACTTTGGTCTGGAGGATTTGTTGCTGAGCGGTTTGCCCAACTCTGTGTAGCTCATCGCTGCGAGCCTCGTGATCGGCCTCCTCTTGTTGCCGTAGTCGGTGTTACTCCTCTTGTTGCTCCTCTTGTAGTCGGCGTACCTCTGGTGGAGGGGTTGAAGCCATGAAGATCTCTCGAGGCAAAAGGAAACTCACTAGACTGGTGTCCGAACTGGTGTTCGAACTATTGTCCGACTTGGAGTTAGAATCCAAGTAGTTGATCGGAGTAAGGACGACTCCGACCTCCCTAGATCCAATCTGGATCAGCTCTGGGCCGTGTCCAAACTGAATCGCAGGAGATCAGGTCTGCCACGTGAGATGTAAATCCACGGCGTCGCCAAGTCTGCACGGGAGATTGATGATCTCTCCCCTTCCTAGCCTGACCCGGGCTGGCTCAAGGCCAAGCGCGAGTCGGACGCCAAAGGAGAGAGTTGTCCCGAGACTTGGACAGGTGGCAGATTGCCGCAGCACGTCGACGAGGGTGGCTGCAGCGTCTTGTGGGCTGGCTGGCGCGAAGTCGGCTGGTTCCTCGGCCGGTTGAATTGGATCTGCGTCAGCCAAGGTGAGATTGCCGAACATGTCAGTGACGAAGTCGAGGCTTCCGAATGAGATTGTATCTCCAGGAGAGAATTTGTCGCCGTCGACTCCTGTTGTTGGATCCATTGAGCTTGTAGATGTAGATCTCGCCGAAGCCCCTACCTAGCGCGCCAACTATCGATGTTTTACATCGGCAATATGAATATAGGGCTACTCGTCGGATCGAAACTCGGTGGATTGCAAAGGAACATGGGGAGATTTTATATTGGTTAAGGCCCTCAATGTGAGGTAATACCCTACATCCAGTTGAGATGTATTCCTTTGAGGATGTGTGTTGTTCTGATGAACTCGTGCCCTTAGGGGGCGCCCTGCCTCCCCTTATATACTGGGGGATAGGGGTACAAGGTAGGAGTCCCAGCCGGATTACAGCCAAGGGATCTCCTCTTAGAGATATAGCCTACCCGACTAGAACTGTATATTCCTTATCGTACAAGGCAAAGTCTGCCGGGTTCTATCATATCTCTAATTACAAGGCCAGACCCATCCTCTATCTGAGTAGCCCATATGCTTGTGATGAGGTATCCAAGGCCCATGGCCTCCACACCTGGTAATCACAACCAAAGTGGATCCTTGGCTTTAGAGGCCTGGTGCGGCGGTTCAAGAAACACCTCACCACCTAGGGACCAGATAGCCCCGAGCTCTTCAGCAGATCGATTTTCTCCATCAGCTGGTATACTTGGCCTATTTCTTCATAGCTTGGCACCGAAGACCAGCTAGGCAAAACTGTTGGTGGAGAACCAGTGAAAGGGGGTAGAGAAGGTCTGAGATTAGAGCAGTAGAACCATTCTCTGTGCCAGCCCTTGAGGGAGGTTTTCAAAGGAACATGTGGAGACCATGGGCCCCGGGTACCTCATGACAAGCAATGGGCCACTCAGATAGAGGATGGGCCTAGCCTTGTAATTAGAGATATGGTAGAACCCGGCAGACTTTGCCTTGTACATAAGGAATATACAGTCCTAGTCGGGTAGGTTATATCTCGAAGAGGAGATCCCTTGGCCATAATCCGGCTGGGACTCCTACCTTGCACCCTTGTCCCCCAGTATATAAGGAGAGGCAGGGCGCCCCCTGAGGGCATAAGCTCATAGAAGCGAACATACATCCTCAAAGGAATACATCACAACTGAACGTAGGGTATTACCTCACATCGAGGGCCTGAACAAGTATAAGCTTCCCCGTGGTCCTTTGCAATCCACCGAGTTTCGATCCAACAAGTAGCCCTATATTCATATTGCCGGTGTAAAACATCGACAGTTGGCGCGCCAGGTAGGGGCTTCGGCGAGATCCATATCTACAAGCTCGATGATCCAACTACCGGAGTCGACGGTGGCAAATTCTCCCCTGGAGACATAATAACTTTCAGAAGCCTTGACTTCGTCGCCGACCAGATCGGCAATCTCACCTTGGCCAACGTAGACCTGATCCAACCGACCGAGGAACCAGCCAACTCTGCGCTAGTCGGCCCACAAGACGCTGCAGCCACCTTCGTTAATTTGCTACGGCGATCTACCACCTGCCCAGGTCTCGGGATAACTCTCTCCTTCGGCGTTCGACTCGCGCTAGGCCTCGAGCCAGCCCAGGTCGGGCTAGGAAGGGGAGAGATCGTCAATCTCCCGTGTAGACTCGGCAATGCCGCGGATCTACATCCCACACGGCAGACCCGATCCCCTGTGGTTCAGTTTGGACATGGCACAGAGCCGCTCCAGATTGGATCTAGGGAGGTCGGAGTCGTCCTTACTCTGTCAACTACTCGGATTCCAACTCCAAGTCGGACAACAGTTCGAACACCAGTTCGGACACTAGTCTAGCGAGTTTCTTTCTGCCCCGAGAAATCTTCATGGCATCAACCCCTCCGCCAGAGGTGCGCCAAGTACAATAGGAGCAAGAAGAGGAGGCCCGCTGACTACGGCAACAGGAGGAGGCCGAACGCGAGGCTCGCAACGACGAGCTACGTAGGGCTGGGCGAACCGCTCAGCAACAGATCCTCCAGACTCGAGTCGGCGACCACGACGTCTTCGTTACGCCTCAGCAAAACGTCGTGGCCACTACAACCCTGCTGGATAAACTCCAGCTCGGGCCTGATCATCAGGCCACCCCGACTATGGCCAAGATCAAGGCCATGATTACAGCTGCCGCATGTCCGTAGCACCAACAGTCGGGAGACACACTTGTACCGACCAACTGGTCGGGTTCTCCAGCGGCAGTCTCATCAACATCGGCACGACGCCGGGCAGCTGGCTCAAGTCAGCCGCACACGGAGTCATGGCAAACATCTCTCGGCAACATAAACAACAATCGACGGCGCCCCCAGAACGATCGCCGGTTCAACCAAGACCTCCGAGTCCGTCTACAACGTGATCTCCACCAAGACATCAATGCTCGGCGCCATCAACATGAAGATGACAAGCGACGCCGACTGTAGGACGAGCACGAGCGTTTCGGTCTTCACCACAAATAGTTTAACCGTCGTGGTCGGAGCCAGAGCCCTCATGAAGATGAAGGTGTACCAGCCTTCACCTAGGAGCTACAAGATGTTGACTGGCCATCGGGCTTCAAGCCTACAGGAATCAAAAAATACGACGGCAAGACTAACCCCGAGTCCTGGCTCACTGTATATACTCTGGTAATCCGAGCTGCCGGAGGTGACCACAAAGCCATGGCTAACTACCTCCCAGTCGCATTGGCCGACTTAGTGAGGACATGGCTAATAGGGCTCCCGAGGCGATCAATCGGCTCCTGGGGGGAACTCCGGGAACGTTTTATAGCCAACTTCCAGGGGACTTACGAGCGGCCATCTTCTGAGCACGATCTCTATTAGCTGCACCAGAGGAAGAATGAGTCTTTCCGTGAGTTCATCAAAAGGTTCTCCAAGAAGCGCAACCAGATCCCAATGATCAAGGATGAGGTCATCATCGCCGCCTTTTGCAAGGGAGTCAAGGACGCCCCATTCATCGCAAAGTTCACTCGGAAGCCACCAGCCTCTGTCCAGGCCCTCTTTGATATGGCGAATAAATACACCGACTCGGCTGAGGCGGTCGCCGAGGCCCTCGACGAGAAGAAAGAGCCCCGGCAGAAGGACCAGAAGGCTAAAGTCGACAATGAGCCATCACAGAACAAATCCGGCAGCCGCAAGCGGAAGTCGGACAACGAGGTGGCCAACATGGAGCGGACTCAATTGCAACCCCCAAGGAACAACGAGTACCAGAAGGTTATGAATGGGCCTTGCCCCTTCCATCCCAAGGGCAAGCACACGGCCAAGGACTGCTTCATGCTCAAGAAGTTTGCTTTCGAGCAAGCTTCATCATCTGGCGCTGACAAGGACAAAGACAAGCCAATTCGGGCCCGACCGACAATTTTCAAGATCCCCAAGCCGAGCTCAGCCACATCTTTGGAGGGCTGTTTGCGTATGAGTCCAAGCGGAAGTAGAAGCTAACAGCACGTGACGTCAACGCGGTCTCTACAGCAGACTGCCCCCAGTATTTGTGCTGGTCAGAGATGCCCATCACATTCAACTGCGCAGATCATCCAAATCGGGTTTCACACCCAGAACGCTACCCACTCGTCTTGGACCCTGTCGTCAAAAATATTAAGCTGAAGAAGGTCCTCAGAGATGGAGGCAGTGCGCTCAACATTCTATTTGCCAAGACTCTGGATGAGATGAAGATTCCTCGTTCAGAACTATGGCCGAGTACGGCGCCCTTCCATGGGATAATTCCCGGCCTGTCTTCAACCCCCCTCGGACAGACAACTTTGCCGGTCACCTTCGGCACATGGGATAACTTCCGCACAGAAAACATCTGCTTCAAGGTAACCGAATTCGAGACTGTGTACCATGTGATACTCGGACGACCAGCGCTCGCCAAATTCATGGCGATACTGCACTATACCTACATGGTGCTCAAGATGCCCGGGCCAACCGGAGTTCTCTCCCTCCACAGCGATGTCAAGCAAGCCTTCACCTGCGACAAGGAGAGCTACGAGTTGGCTCAATCTCAAGAGGCGGCAGTCGAACGCAACAGCATTCGGCAAGCCGTCACAACTGAAGTCGAGGATGACCAAGTTTCGGCGAAAAAAGCAGCGAAGTCGGGAATTTTAGCAGACTCTGACACGAAGAAGATCCCCCTAGACCCTTCCGACCCCTCCAAGACTGCTCTAGTTGGGACCGGACTCGACCCCAAATAGGAAGACGTGTTCGTCACCTTCCTTCAAGCCAACAAAGATATCTTCGCATGGAAACCGTCCAACATGCCGGGCGTACCAAGGGAGGTGATCGAGCACATCCTCAATGTCAAGATAGATGCCAAGCCAGTCAAGCAACAGCTACAGCGCTTCGCACAGGACCGGAAAGATGTTATTCGGGAGAAGATAACCAAGCTCCTCATAGCTGGGTTCATCAAAGAGGTCTACCACCCGGACTGGCTAGCAAACCCAGTTCTGGTCCGGAAGAAAAAGGGTAAATGGCGCATGTGCGTCGACTACACTGATCTAAACAAGGCGTGCCCCAAGGATCCATTTGGTCTACCGAGAATAGATTAGGTGGTGCATTCAACCGCAGGGTGCGAACTTCTTAGCTTTCTCGACTATTACTTGGGATACAACCAAATCAGCCTGAAGGAGGACTGCCTAAAGATGTCTTTCATCATGCCGTTTCGCAGATACTGCTACATCACTATATCGTTCGGTTTGAAAAACGCTGGAGCAACGTATCAACGAGCAGTTCAGCGGTGTCCACACACTCAGATCAGGCGCAACGTGGAGGCCTATGTCGATGATGTGGTGATCAAGACCAAGTCCAAAAAAGACCTCATCGCTGACCTGGAAGAAACCTTCCAAAATCTTCGAAGATTCAAGATGAAGTTGAACCCGGAAAAGTGCGCCTTCGGTGTGCCCTCCGGCAAGCTACTCGGCTTCATCGTATCGCATCGCGACATCGAGGCCAATCCAGAGAAAGCCAATGCAATCATGAACATAGCACCCCCGACTAGCCAGAAGGACGTCCAGAAGCTGATAGGTTGCATGGTGGCACTCAGCCAGTTTATTTCCCGACTAGGCGAACGGGACATGCCCTTTTTCAAGCTGTTGAAGAAAGCAGACAATTTCTAATGGACTCCCGAAGCCCAGCAAGCCTTTGAAGACTTCAAGAAATTTCTCACATCACAACCCGTGTTGGCATCGCCTATGCCCCAAGAACCACTAATGTTGTATCTAGCGGCAACCACCCAGGTAGTCAGCACGGTGCTGGTGGTCGAGTGATCCAAACTAGGTCACATACAAAAAGTTCAATGGTCAGTCTACTTTGTCAGCGAGGTCCTTGCCGACTCCAAAATAAGATATCCGCAGGTCCAGAAGCTGCTCTATGGCCTACTTATCACTGTCCAGAAGCTAGTGCACTATTTCCAGTTGCATCAAGTCACAGTGGTCACATCGTATCTACTCGAGGATGTCCTACATAACCATGAGGCCACCGACCAAATCGCTAAATGGGCGCTCGAGTTGATGGCGTTCGACATCACCTTTCAGCCACGGACAGCTATCAAATCACAAGCTCTAGCCAACTTTGTGGCCAAGTGGACAGAAGTTCAGACGCCCACAACAACAGCAAAGCTAGAGTACTGGACAATGTACTTCTATGGTTCTCTAAGAATCGGCGGCGCTGAGGCCAGCGTCGTACTGACGTCACCCACCGGTGAAAAACTCAAGGATGTTCTACAGATCCACTTCCCAGCTTCCCACAATGTCACCGAGTATGAGGTACTCATCCATGGGCTCCGCATTGCTATATCACTTGGCATCCGTCGACTGGTTGTGCGCGGAGATTCCCAACTCGTGGTCAACCAAGTCATGAAAGATTGGACATGTCTCGATGATACCATGGTGGCATACTGCCAGGAGGTCAGAAAGCTGGAAAACAAGTTCGACGGGCTAGAGATAACACATGTCCTACGACAATACAATGATGCTGCAGATGAACTGGCAAACATGGGATCCAAGCGAGAAGTGGTCCCGAGTGGGATCTTTGTCGAGCAACTAATGGAGCCATCAGTCAAGAAGAAACTAGTGCCAGAGTAGTCGGGAGGTGAACCTACCCCGGCAACAGATGAAGTACTGATCATATCCGATGATTGGCGGACTCCTGTTCTCAAATTCCTCCTGGACGATGAACTCCCAGAAGATCGTAGCAAAGTCGAACAAATCAAACATCGAAGCAAAAGTTTCCTAGTAGTCGGAGAAGACCTGTACCGAAGAAGTGCATCCAGTGTCCTCATGCGCTGTGTCACACCTGAGGAGGGCAAGCAGATTCTGCAATTGATCCACTCGGGCATATGTGGCAACCACGCCGCATCCAGGACGTTAGTCGGAAAGGCTTACAGGTAGGGATTTTTCTGGCCAATAGCAGTAATAGACGCTAAAGACATTGTTCGCACATGCGAGGGTTGTCAGTTCTATGCAAGACAAACAAATCTCCCAGCCCAAAAACTCTAAACCATCCTAATCTCTTGGCCCTTTGTAGTATAGGGGCTTGACATGGCCAGGCCTTTCAAGAAAGCGCCAGGAGGGTTCACACACTTGTTCGTCACAATGGATAAATTCACCAAGTGGATTGAGGCAAAACCCGTTGCTACCATAACAGCGACAAGAGCAAAGGACTTCATCATGAGTATATTATACCGATTTGGGGTTCCTAACCGCATCATAACGGAAAACGGTACTCAGTTCATGGGCGGTGTCTTTCAAGATTTCTGTGACGACTTTGGCATCAGGATCTGTTATGCTTCTGTGGCACATTCGCAAAGCAATGGGCAGGTTGAGCGTGCCAATGGCATGGTCTTACAAGGCATCAAGACAAGGATATTCAACTGACTACAACCATACATGGGCCGGTGGGTACAATAACTCCCATCCGTTCTCTGGTCGCTTCGAACCATGGTTAGTCAGGCAACAGGGCAATCCCCTTTCTTTCTGGTCTATGATGCTGAGGCTGTGTTACCAACCGAGTTAGAGTTTGGCTCTCCGTGAGTTCGGGCTTACTCAGAAGACAAATCCAACAATACCCGATTGGTCGAACTAGATCAGTTGGAAGAAGCGAGGGACATCGCAATAATCCAGTCGGCAAGGTATCTTCAAGGCCTACGTCGTTATCACAATCGCAATGTCCGTGGCCATGCCTTTTTGGTCGGGGATCTCATCTTGAGAAAAATACAAACCACCATAGACAGGCATAAACTATCCCCAATATGGGAAGGGCCGTTCATTATCACCAAGGTCACACGGCCAGGCGTCTACCAACTGAAGATCGAAGACGGTGCCCTTGTCAGCAACTCATGGAATATAGAATAGCTATGTCCTTTCTATACCTGAGTTTTTTATTTTCCCATGTGTACAGTTTTTCTCTGACTCACTACGCCGCTTGTTCCAACCGAGTAGTGAGTCGGGGGCTGCATGTATTATATTTGCTTTGTCAATAACATACGAGCCTTCTTTACTTAAGTTATGAAGTTTTGCAATGAGTTTGTGATGTTTGCCCGAGTACAGCTTTCTGCGGTGAACGATTTTATTAAGTTCCTATAGACTAACTCGACGTAGACTATATAGTCAGGTAAAACTAATGACAACTATGTAAAACCCAGAGCTTGGCGACATTGCACATATATTTACACATGACCTTACAAAAATTTATATGCACCGACTGCATGATGGATTGTTCTTACATACCTAGGTCTCGGGTGATCACCTCTGCAGTCGGCCTCGCCTAGGTTATCAACTCCAATGCCTCCTCAGGTGTCGTCTCCTCGGTGAATCCCTCTCTGATGGCTTCAAGATCTGCCCTGGGGTAGATCGACTTGGTCATCACCAGGGTTTGGGCCACGCCGACAACAACACGCTCATCCGAGTACCTCTTCAGGATACTCAGGGCTTCGTTAAGGCACACCTGCACCTGGGAGATCGTGTTAGAGCTGGTTCCCACGTAGTGAGGGTCCATTACGTCAAGGAGCCCTTTCACAGACTTGGCAAGGATCCCCCGTGACTCCTTGACAACTTTTATCTCCTCCGCAAAGGCTTGAAACTGGATTTGGGCATTGGCTCTAGCAGCTGCCCAAGTTCATCGACAAGTACACTTGCTAGGCAAAATTGCAGACAGGGTACCTAATGGATTGGTTAAGATCATTGTCAGGGCGGAGACTTACTTTTGTAGTCGGCCTCCACCTTGGCTTTGGCCTTCTCTAGTTCAGTCTTTTCTTTGTCGAGCTTGCTGTTGGCCCTCTCCAAGTCAGCCTTCTCTTTCTCAAGCTCGGCCTTGGCTTTCTCGGCCTCCTCCAGCCTGGTTTCCTGCTCTATTCGGGTCTTCAGCTCAGCTTCGAGGGCTGTATATCAAAGAAGTCAAGCACTCAAGATTACAATCAAGACACAACTGGACAGTCGGGAAGGAACAAAACTGAAGATATACACACAAGACTTAGTCGGGAAGACAAATACAGGGGACTTACTCCTAATCTTGTCGGCTAAGGCCCAATTCTCGTCCCTGAACTGATCAACCGCTCCCCTCAGCCAAGTCTCCTTCTCCTGGCTAGACCGCTCCAAGTCGGCCTTCGAGGCCTGGAGCTGGCCCAATCGCTGGAGTTGAGGGGCAAGCTAGGTCAGGACCTCATTCATCTTCTCCGAGCGGTCGACAATCTTCTGCTTGGAGCAAAACAGAGTCAAGCAGAGTCAAGCATCAGAATACTCATACAAGGAAGACTGACAAGAACTTGGCATGACGAAAGTTATACCTGGAGCCCCCGAGACACGGCGATTGCGGTGCGAAGCAAGACTTCGCGCTCTTTCTCTGCTGCCACTTCATCGTGCTCGTAACTCTTCACAGTTCCATCAGGGGTTACCCAGTGGAATGTCCTCGGGAATCTGCGAGGAGGAGCCTCAAGCCTGGGGAGGTCTGGCCCTTCTGAAGATGATGACGATAACAAGGACGGCGATGGGGTCCTAGCCCCCAACTCGGCGGCTGCCGGGGCTTCAGGGATGTGCTTAGGGGCTAGAGCAACAGCTTCAACGTTACCCCCTTGGTTAGCCAGTGTCAGCGGCTCTGCAGTCAGGACGACCTCAATTTCTGCAACTGAGACGGTCGCCGGCTCAGCAGATATGCTCGTTGGCGCTGGTTCGGCTAGGGCCGGCTCGACAACAGGAGCAGCCAGTGTGGTCTCCTTGAGATCAATATTGGCCCGTTTCCTGCACGGAGAGCTAAGTATCAAAACACCACAGTGCTGAATAGGACTTCCAGAAGATTCAAAGTCACATACCTCTTGGAGAACTTGAACATCCACCCAGGGGCTCCTGGTGTCGGCACTGGAGGACTGCCGACTGTCGGGCTAGATGGCGAGGCAGTCGGTGGAGGCGTTTTAGTCCTGGTTGGCCCAACTCCTGGAGCGGCCGGCTGGGGCACTAGGGTACTCGGCGGCGCCATCCTTTGGCTCCATGTCACTGAGCCTAGTGGCGCTTGACCCGACCTTGTACTCGGTGGCGCTCTTCTTGGGCTCGATGTTGCTAAGCCTGACTGCGCTGGTCCCGGTCTAGGACTCGGCGGCCTGGGAGTAGTGCTGGCGGTGTCTTTGATTTTCAGACTCCTAGTTGCGGCACTCGTCCTGATGATTTTCTTCTTTCCCTGGTCTTCAACAGGCCTCTTCCCCTCTCTCTTGGAGTCGGGCTAGGCAGCAGAAGGACTTAACGGCCTCTTCTTCGATTTCATGGTCGACAAAGTTCGAGAGTCTTCATCGAACTCCTCACATGACTGCAAGCAGTTCAACAACATATGTTACACATTGCGGAGCAATCCTGGGCATATGTCTACAAGCATTCATCACAGATGGATAACAAGTCAACATCAGCGAGAGTTACCTTTGGACGCGGCCTCTTTAGGCTGTAAGCGGCTACAGACTGCTCTGAGTCTTCAGTTTCGACCACCCCACTAGCGAAGTAATCCAGCAGGATGTTACTCACCTTGTGCTTGTCCAACAGGTCGAGATACTCCCGGCTAGGATCACCTCTGCCCTTGTAGTCCCAGCCGAAGTGACACCTCAACTTCAGCGGCCTGAGGCGCCGAGTCAAGAAACGTCTGGCCACCCATGGACCAGTCAGCCCGACGCTCTTCAGCTTGTCAATCTTGTCAATCAATATATAGACTTGGCCCATTTCTTCAAAGCTGGGCAAAGATGACCAGTTGGGCACAACCGTCGGGGGCAAACCCATAAAAGGGGGAGGCTTGGTTCAAGATTAGAATAGTAAAACCACTCCCTATGCCAGCCTTTGAGAGAAGACTTCAGGGGAATATTGATATAAATCTTCTTCATCTCACTCCTGAGCTGGATACCAGCCCCCCAATCACTTGGACCTTACTCTTTGAGGGCTGGGGTTTGATGTGGAACAAATGTCTAAATAGATTCAAATAGGGTTCCACACCCAGGAAGCACTCACATAGTGTCACAAAGATAGAAATTTACAAGATTGAGTTGGGATTCAGATTCACCAGCTCAAGTTCGTAGAAGGCAAGAAGACGGCGGAGAAAATCGGAAGATGGAAGAGAAAGACCCCCGTCGAAAAAGGAGGCAAAAACAATAGTCTCACCGGCCTGGGGCTCCAGAACAGATTCACCTTCAGCCGAACGCCAATTGATGACATCGCGGCTCTGCAGTCACAACAACCTCTCCAGATGCTTCAGCTTAGTCAGCCCGCAATCCGAAGTCAGCCAGACCTCATCCGACGCCTCCAGGAAATCTGAAGCCCTCGGCATGGTTAAGGGAAAGAAGATTTGGGGGAAATGTTGCTGGAGGTTTGGAATGGATGCAGAGAAGCGGGATCGCCCAAGTTTTAATGGGGAAGAGCAAGCAATGGCGAACCTTAGCGAGGTGGGAGACGAAATTTTGGTATGGAGGCTGGGAGACGAAACGATTGGTGGATTGGAGAAGATAAGGGAATCTTTTCTCTCTCTCCCTGCCTTTATAGAGCCTGTACCGAGTTGTGGGCTTGGGCTAACAAAGTCGGTAATGGGCCACCAAGATATGACTTTCTACAGTAGCACGCTCAATGTGGGCCGCTCGCTGGCCGTGTTGAAATTACGGTGCTGGTGCTACCAACAGGAACCAATGAGGTAATCAAATATACTTCATGAAGGCCTAATTGCTGAACACATGTGTTCGGGTATCTATATTATCCACCAGGTATTGAGGACATATCCTTATAAGGGTCACAAGCTGGTCTTCATCAAAATTGGGGATGCAGGTATCTCTCAAGTACACCTGACCACATAATGGATTCAATTTCATAGAGTGGCACTCGGCTTACATGCTTAGCCAACATTTGCCATGAGCAAATATTCTTCCAGCCGACATGACGCTGAGGAGTCTAATTTCCGAGTAGTGCACTACTCAGGAAAGACTATAAATATTTCTTTCAGCTGACATGAAGCTGAGGAGTCTAGCTTCCGAGTGGGACGCCACTCGGGAAAGACTATAAACACCTTTTCTAGCTGACATGATACTGAAGAGTCTCATATACCAATAGTATAATACTCGAGAAAGACTACAATGTTAAAGATCTTTGACTTTATGTTTAATTGTTTCACAATTAAGCACAAAGTTGGAGGCTACACCTAATAGGTGTGCCTATTCCGCACATACTATTCATATTTCTACATGGAGCCCTTCATAGCCTCGCTGCCAGCTAACATGAAGCAGGACTCGGGAGAAGAAGCACTCGGACAAAGAGTACTCGGGAGCAATGCACTTGGGCAATCTTCACCATGGAGGATGAGCACTCGGCATCAGCTGTGACTCAACTATGAAGGTCTCAGGGGCTGCTGTGCAGGCCATGGGCCCCGGGTACCTCATGACAAACATATGGGCCACTCGGATAGAGGATGGGCCTAGCCTTGTAATTAGAGATATGATAGAACCCAGCAGACTTTGCCTTGTACGATAAGGAATATACAGTCCTAGTCGGATAGGTTATATCTCTAAGAGGAGATCCCTTGACCGTAATCCAGCTGGGACTCCTACCTTGTACCCCTGTTCCCCAGTATATAAGGGAAGGCAGGGCGCCCACTGAGGGCATAAGCTCATAGAAGCAAACATACATCCTCAAAGGAATACACCACAACTAGACATAGGGTATTACCTCACATCGAGGGCCTGAACCAGTATAAGCTTCCCCGTGTTCCTTTGCAATCCACCAAGTTTCGATCCGACGAGTATCCCTATATTCATATTGCTGGTGTAAAACATCGACAGAACATTAAGATAGATTTTCTTCATTTCGTTCCTAAGTTGGAGACCGGCTCCCCCAATAACCTAAACTTTATTTTTGGATGGCTGGGGCTTGATGTGGAACAAGTATCAAAAAATATTGAAATGGGACTTAACCCCCAGAAAGGCTTCACACAAGGTGGTGAAAATGGAGATTTGCAGGATAGAGTTGGGATTCAGATTCACCAACTCTATTTGATAAAAAGAAAGAAGTTGGCAAAGAAAATCCGATGAAGGGAGGGCAAGACTGCGATCGAAGAAAAAGGTGAAGACGACGGTCTCACCAGATCGGGGTGCCGGCATGGATTCCCCTGTAGCGGTGCACCAATGGATGACATCTTGACGCTGCAATCTCAGTTGTTTCTCCAAGTACTTTAGCTTCAACGAACTGCAGTCCAAAATCAGCCAAGCTCCAACGGAAATCTCCGGGATCTCAAATGGGGCTCTCGGCATTGTTGGGAGTGAGAAGATTTGGGGAAAATGCTTGTGGAGGCTTGGAATGGATGCGATGGAGCGGAATCAAGCGAGTCTCAAGTGGCGGAGCGAGCTATTGCAAACCCTAACGAGGAGAAGCGAGAAAGTTGGGCGCGAAAGCTGGAAGACGGAACAATTGGTAGACTAGAGAAGATGAGGGAATCTTTTCTCTCTCACCCCGCTTTTATAGAGCCTGTGCTAATAAGTGGGCTTGGGCCAATAAATTCAATACTGGGCCACAAGATATGAGTTTCTAAATGGCATGCTCTATTGGGCTGATTGCTAGTTGTGTTAAAATCACAACGCAGATGTTATTTATAGAAACCGATTAAATAATCAGATATGCTTCATGAAAGCCTAATTGCTGGACGCATGTGTTTAGATATCTGCATTATTTACCAGGTATTGAGGATACATCCTTATAAGGATCGACAGCTGATCTCCATTAAAATTAGGAATGCAGGTATCTCTCAAGTACACCTGACCACATATTGGGTTAAAATCCATGAAGTGGTACTCAGCTTACATGCTTAGCCAACAATTGCCCTGAGCAAAAATCTTCCAGCTGACATGATGCTGAAGAGTCTAATTTCCGTGTAGTATACTTCTCGGGAAAGACTAGAAGGTTAAAGATCTTTGACTTTATGCATAATTGTTTCACAAAGTCAGGGGTTACACCTAATAGGTGCGCCTACTCGGTGCACATTATTCATATTTCTCTATGAAGCCCTTCATAGCCTCGTTGCCAGCTGACATGAAGCAGGACTCGAGAGGAGAAGCACTCGGACAAAGAGTACTCGGGAGCAATGCACTTGGGAATTCTTCACCGTGGAGGATGAGCACTCAGCATCAACTGTGACTCAACTATGAAGGTCTCAAGGGCTGCTATGGAGGCCATAGGCCCTAGGTACCTCATGGGAAGTATTTGGGCCACTCGGACAGAGGATGGGCCTAACCTTGTAATTAGGGATACAATAGGACTCGGCATACATAACCTTGTATGACAAGGAAAGGATATAGTCCTAGTCAGGCATGTTGTATTCCTAGAAGAAAATCCCTTGGTCGGAGTCCGACTAGGATTCTTACTCTGTAAGCCTGTCCCCCGGTATATAAGGGGAGGCAGGGCGCCCTCTGAGGGCAGAATCACCAAATATCGAAATCTCACTAGAGAAACCTTAAAGGCAATACACCACAACTGAACGTAGGGTATTACCTCATCTCAAGGGCCTGAACCAATATAAATTGTTCCGTGTTCCTTTCTAGTCCATCAAGTTTAGGTCTCATGAATAGCCCCATATTCTTATTGCTGGTGTAAAACATCGATAGCCGGTAGCGTGCTTATGGATAAACCCCGCAAGCGGATGTCTACACTTGGTGTTGTGCAGGATCACGTTGCCATGCGCCAAGTCTTGTGACCCCCAAGACGTTACGCCCTTGCGCAAGATGAGGAAGCATCAGGGCGGGTCCACGGATGTATGTGGTTGCCTCACGACCTCAGGCCCGGGGAGCTGTGCGATCTGGGACATACTAGCCGAGGAGCGCTGCCCTGGCCCGAGGGTGCTAGGAGTCTGCCACAGCGTGGGTGCACTCACAGGTGCCCACCATCGCTTTGAGCTTGCCCGGGCAAGGGCTGCACTGGAGGCATCTGCGATGACTTCAAATAACTCGGGCTCAAAGTACTGTGTGCTCAGGGGTTATCTTTTATGCCCCCTTGAGTAAAGAGCGGTACTCACCGGGGAGTCCGGAAGAGAAAAGATAAAGCTAAGTCAACGGAACCTATTCGGGCACTGCCTTTGGGCCCCTGAACAAGCACGGTCCTACCAAAGGGACTAGAAGAACGGTTATAGCAATAAATCTTGCTCAGCCACAAGCAGGTACAGGAGCTATGTTACTTTAGTTCCCATCAAACAAATATAGTGAGCTGGCGAGTACAAGTCAAGCTTCTCATGGAAACCTCAAGTACGAGATCATGGAAGCACACAACAACTCTCGTGTACAATAAGCTCGGTCAAGATGCCCTAGTCTCAATATGAGACGCGACACCCACACGGTGTCGTGAGGGTTGTGACCATTCGGATAGGAACATCGCTCGGATAGGCGGTGGAGTTGCAGAAGTGCATCAAAGATGACTCTGCTACTTCTGCCCCGCTATTAGAACTGGCAGTGTCGGCAGCCCCACAGGTGCGCTCCCAGCACGAGGTTGGGCGCGACAGAGTTGCCGACCCCACCACCTCACGTGGAGGAGGTTGGAGCTGCAACTCCTCCCATGGGGTTGCATGGGGACACTAGGGGTCCAATGGACCCCAAAGCTGTAGCGAAGCCCAGGCTCCCAGGCCATGCCAACGGTCTCCGGCGGCCCACATGCAAGCGTGCAGGCATCATCAAAGATGAATCTGCTACTCCTTACTACAACAACCCTTCCAAGGAGCGAAAATCCCCAATGCCGTCAGTGTCCCCATGAGAAGGGCTTCTAGCTCGCATACCGGCAGGATGTGCTTGCTCGTTCGTTGACAAGAAATATTTCCCACTGCCGTAGCTCAACTGCTTCTTGCCTAGGCTCATGCTGCACAAAGCACAATGAGGGGCAGGTGGGCTCGAGCTGTAGCGAAAGAAGAAGAAGCTGGCGAATGAAGCATCTAAGGAGTGAAGAAAACAAGTTGGGAGTGGGAAGCATGCCGCTTCCCCCAACGCTATTTATAGGCGGCGCTGCCTAAAGGCTTGGTCCTTTTAAGCATTTGAGTCAATATAGACTCTGCTTGGACGGGGCAAAGCACTAATCCTATCACTCCCAAGGCAGCTTCCATGCCCAGTCTCCTCAACTAGGGTGGCATGTTCGCCCTCCCTACTCTCAAGGCGTGCGTAGCGCTAAGTGCGTCGCTCTGAGTGGGGAATTAATTTCCCTTCTCCCTGGATGACTGTCGTGTCAAGTCTCTTCGGCCTGACCAGGGTATCAATTCCTCTATGCCTAAGTCAGCTGCCGCGCTAAGTCTCCTTGGTCCAAGAGGGGCATTGATTCCCCAACACTCGAGACTAGTGCATATTGAAGCGGGAAGCGAAGTGCAACATGCCGCTTCCGCTTCCCAAGGGCCAAGGGGTCGATCGCTGTTTCGGGTCACCCAAAGGCCATCTCCTACCGCCTAGCATGGTTAGGCAGATGGGTTGCAAGCCCAAAATCAAGAAAGGCCATCAAGTGCCATTCCAATGACATTTGAGCAAAAGCAAGTTGTTTATTTAAAAATGGCACACTACGGCCGAAGAGTTTTTCCTGACTCAACGTCCAGGATTTCATACCTTGCATAATAAAAGATAAAAAGAAGCACGCATCTCGAGCCTTAGCATGAGGGCCGGGCCGGTCTCGGTTGTCGCCGTCGGGGCGCGCCTCCTCAAAATTGGTGTCCAAGCACCAAGGCTCGTCAGATGCCTCCTTGTCAGATGGGCACTCCTCCTCCACCTTGGGCACTAGGTCCCACCGCTCAAAGAACCCTGCCACATCAGTGGTGACCGCTTGGACGGCCTCACGAGCCATGACATTGTGATCCTTCGCGATGCCTTTGCGTGGTGGCTCTAGCAAAAAGTTGTGGTCACGAGCACGGTACGCGGCGAGGATATATTCCACCACAAACTAGGCTAGTTCGCGCCCCTCTTTTATGGCTACCTCGTGGACATGAGCCGGGAGTTCCTTGAGGCGGTCCGCCGTCTTGGAGAACTCCAAGACATAATGCCCCAGAGTGCTGGCGTGCTTGTCCACCAAACCCGGGTCGAGCCCCATGGCTCACATTGAGCACCACACACTGGCTATCATGTTAGCCATCATCTAGCGGGTGGCGGCGTGCTTGGTCCTCACATCCTCGTGTTGCCGCTCCGCTGCCATGGCTTGGTCGGTAAACAGCCGAATCTCAGTAGCCGTGGCCTCAGTCTGCAAGGCCGCCGTCTTCCACTTGGAGTCAAGGGCCAGTTTCAGGGCTCGCATATGGTCAATGGAGTCCGCTCCCCAGAATGCTGCTCGTGCCTCGGCCCTGACAACAACCTCCTCCCGCGCGGCCAGGGAGGCTTCAGCCCTCTCGACTGCCTCGGCACGGAAGTCGCATAGCTCCACGCCCTAGAGCACTAGCTGCTCCTCGCGCTTTCACACGTCCTCATAAGACTGGCCCAACTTGGCCTCGACCGTGCGGAGGAAGCCGTCACACCGTGTAGCAGCCTCCTCCTGCTCGAACACCTCCACCTCATGGCATGTGACCTCTAGTTCGTGCTCCTCTGCCCTTGCCTTGAGGAAGGTGAGGGCCTCCCATTAGTCCTCAAGTTCCCTTAGGGGTTTCATGACCTCGTCCCTCACGGCGATGGCCTCCATGCGTTCGGCATCCAGGGGGAGCGTTCCTACTCCACCTCGGCCACGTCACGGTCGTAAATCACCTTGGCCACACGGATGAGCGACTCCAGCTATTGACACCCCTCTTGGAGGTAGGTCTTCCCCGCTACTAGGGTGAAATGCATCTCGTTGAGCTCAACTCACCCAGTAAGGGTGGCATCACGGAGTTCCCCCACTAGGTCCGGGGTGTGACTTAGCGATGCTGGAAAGGACGCTAGGGGCCCTTCACCTCGGGGCCCTGAGCCACAACACGTGCTCGTGTCACGGGAAGGGTGAGGTCCAGGACGTGTCAACTCAACAACTTGAGCCATGATCTCGCCCCCCTGTTCAACCACCCCCTTGGTTTCGGTGGGGACCTAGGGGCTGCCCCCTCCTAGGGGGTAGGTAGGCCTCCGAGGCGTTGCTACCGCCTCAGCCTCTTCGACCCCGAGGGAACTCGGGGCCTCTGGGCCCAGGGCAAGGCCCGCTTCCTTGGACTGCCCAGGGCATGCTGAGTCAAATGAGGAGGGGGAAGGAAGAACTGACAAGAATCCGAAAAGGATGTCTCATGAAACCACACAAATTGGGAGGGTTGTGAGGGTTTTACCTGGGATTGGGACCGGTAAAGTCCCACGGTGAGCCACCCACGTCGAGCCACAAATTGGCGCCTCTCGGGTGTCACGGTCATCTTCTGCTTCCTTGACGGGGGGCTGCAGGCGTCCCTCTCCATAGGCACGAGCCATGCCATGGGACTGGCCTCTCCTGCTCTGGAGGCCTCCCCATCGCGCGGCCTACTGGACCCACTGGCCTTGGCATCGGGCGCCATGCATTGCGGTGCAGCAACTAGGGGCGGCGAAGGAGGTGACAGCAGGTGGTATGACTTTGGGGGGTCATGCTCTGAGGGCACTTGCCTGCCCATCTCGAGTCCTAGAGGTCGGTAGTGCCCCCTGCAGCGCTAGCCCCTAGAGCCCAAGCTGCACCGCCGTCTTAGCAGGACTAAACACCGTTGGCTCATGGGATTCGCACCAACAAGGGGGTCTATTAACACCAAAATTTGGCATGGTTCATTATCATGTTCGGTTAAGGAAAGAGGCTATATCAGCCAATGAAAGCTAATCCAGAAGAAGCTGAATTCAGGAAGGAATTGTGAAGACCACAGCATGGCAGTTAACTATTTTATCTATAAATTAGGTAGCTTTAATAATTTTTAGGAAAACCTGATCTCGTGTCCGATCAGGGCTTGTTAATTTTCCTTTTATAGTTAGAAAACTCCTGTTTCGTATCCGATCAGGACTGTATCAACTCGGGGTATAAATACGTATGCCCGGGGACCATGTAAACAATCTCTCAGATCAATACAAATTTGGCGCATCGCCACCCTTTTCGACGGGTTCTTACTTCTCGAGTCGGGCTGCATCGGTTAGGTCCGAACTCCCGCGAGAGGGTAAGTCTCGTAACCCCGACTACCTTATCGGCTAGGACTTCCTCGGTTAGGTCCAATATTCTAGCTGATCTATGGTAATCAGCTTACCACGGTGTATCTATTCTGTCTACAGCTGCATCAGTTAAGTTTGATCTCTTAGGCCGAGTGGATATATCACATCATGCGTGCATAGATTTTATTGGCTTACTGGGGATAATTTATCATCAGTTTGTGCTGCATCGGTTAGGTCCGACCTACTAAACTGCCTGCGATAAGTTATTCCTGCTAGGTTGATAGATTTTATGCAAGCGTCTTATCGGGATGTATAGTCGATAAGTTATCTTTTACTAGATAAAGCCGACAACATTGTCTTGATTATTATTTTGGTTATCTACACTACCATCGGCTTTCCAGCCGATGCACACGTTCTATTGGTAGTCGGCTGGTTTATTTATTTATATCATTATTGGTTTCCTAGCCGATACACAAGTGTTGTCGGTAGTCAGGCAGTCGGCTCGAGGGAAGTCGGCTGGTTTATTATCTACTTATACCATCATCGGCTTTCTAGCCAATATACAGGTACTATCGGCAATCGGTTGGAGGAAGTCTGTATCGGCCTATCGGCTGATTGGATCAATGATCTAACTTTTTTCTATCTCCTTGTCAATTGCGGGGTCAAATTGACTAGCACGCCTACGAACCTCAAATTTAGGACCTGCACTGGAGTTAAGCAAATTTCCCAGGCCTTCGCGTGTCTAGTGCATCGAACCAGATCATCGGCTCGTTCTCAACGCTGCCGGTGATTTTCGGTGTCAACAGGGTCCTTTCAGACGTGCGCTCAAGGATGCCCTTGGCATCACACTTGGGGAGGATCACTTGTAGCTCACTAGCAGAGACGTCACCGGAGCTGATCACTACCCTTAGCATGTACGCCAGCTCCGCTCGCCCCTAGTTGTGGCTTACGCCCACATGCGTCCTGGTCGCGTCACGACTGCCAGTGTAAAGCCACGCCAGACGGGAGTGCCTTTGCAGTGGCGCCAGCCGCCGCCGCAGAAAGTCACCTATCACCATCGTGGAGGTCAACCCCTCCTCTCGCAGCTGGGCAATCCGTCGCATCACCAGGTCAAAGCAGGTATCCTCCTCAGGGCTGTCCATCCAGGCGGGCGCGTGACGCGCAGTCTCCACAGGGAAGAGCAGGCACCCATGAGGTTCCACCCAGAGGTACACCCAGTCCTCACGCCATTCGTCTCACTTTGGGCATAGAGTCGACTCGATGTACGTGGGCTTGGTGCCGTCCCGAGGACGAAAGACGTAGGAACCCATGGTCTCCTCGCTGTCAAAGCCCTTCTTCTTCCCAGCTGATTGGAGCTGGGAGAAGCACCTAAATAGCGCTACCAACGATGCCACCCCCATGGACATTTCGCACAGGTGCACAAAAAGGCGAGGGTGACTACTGCGTTGGACACCAGATGCACCAGCTGGATGCCGTACGCCTCCAGCACTTGCAGGAAGAACGTCGAGAATGGCGGTACAAGCCCGGCCAACTCATACGATAGGAAGAAGATTATATCCTCGGCCCATTCAGCTCTAGCGGTGGGATCAGGCAGCAGCCAGCGAACCCATGACACTCTCACCTCATCGCAGAGACGTGATGGCAGCAAAGAGCACTGCTCGCCGCGCGATGGGTGTCGGCATGTTCGAAAGCTGGATGGTAGGAGCTATAGAACGCGAGGGTAAGTGGAAGGTGGAAGGAGATTGACAGCCAAAAATACAGGTGCGGAAGGGCGGCGCAGCCACGGCTCTTCCCCCTTTTATAGGCTGCCTCATCCACTCCGACCCTCGCCCACTCGTGCGCTAATCGAGGGAGCGCCTCCTCGACTTGCGTGGGCAATCATTCCATATCCCTAAAAGCGCGCATGGCAAGGTAGGGAAACAAAGCGGCAGCCGTCACTTTGTCTTTCGCACCGCCCTCGTGTGTGTGGACAACGCGGTCCGCCTTGGTCCCAATTGGCAAACTGTGGAATCGCCCAAGGAGGCTCTCAAAGCGGCTCGGTGCCGCAATAGGGCTGTGCTGCCACGAAGGTGGGCCTCATCTCCGGCTTCCGTCTGGCCATCACCCGGTGTTGAGACCGGGGGCTACTGTCAGTGAAATGGGAACCAGGGTCCCCATCACCGGCAGCATAGGGTGTCCTAAAGCCATGTTACCACGTTGGCGTGGGCCGCCCTTGATCATGATGAGGTTGCACAAGGGGCACCCCTAGCGTGGACTTGAGCTCACGACCCAAGGAACAAGCTTGGGGCGCCTCGTCGGCTCTAGGCTTCAGTAAGCTCGGGGCACCACCTCACTCTGTCCCCAAGCTCGGCTCCTCCCAGACGGCTTCAGGAGCACGTGGGGGCAAGGGCATTATTGACAATGTGATGAAGCCCTTCTCCTCACTTCGATCTCTCCGCACCTCACCCATTAAGGTCGATAGGACGTATATCTACCTGGCGTGAGGCGTGGGAGACAGGACGGCTCTGTATCCCATAACCTAGGCCATCAATATCCCTTTTCTGACAAGGGTCATGGGACGGCAGGCAGCGTGGACAACCGCACTGTCTACTCTGTCTCGCCGAGCCCCTATGCCTTCAATGAGAAGCAAGCGGGCAGTCCCACAGTCAGCGGGACGAACCCAGCCTTCCTTCGCAAGCTTCAGATGGCCAGGGCATACAAGTGGCTAACCACCATTGTTCCACTTCTCACCAGCTTGAGGGGGGCCCTAGAAGGAGGAGCGACCTGGCCTACTGACCTGCACAAAACAGGATATAGCATACCTAATTCTCTAATTTTGACTGTGCAGCCACTGTGGTATTCCCCCAGGGATTATAAGGGGAGATCCAAGGCCACAAAGAGGAGGAGGACCGGAGAAACAAAAAAAGCATTCACAGCCTATGTCTTGTAAAACCTTCTTGAGAGAAAAAAGATCTCCAAGAACCAAGAACACAATAGGAGTAGGATATTACACCTTCGAGTGGCCTGAACTTGTATAATCCCTTGCGTCTCATTTACTCCAGGAACAACCTACCACCAATCAAAACACGTTCATTCCCCCAGCCAAACTCACAAAGGGGGTCCCTCCAAATCCCCGCTATAGGTGTTTTCACACCGACACCTGTAGGTTCATGTATACTTGGTTTCAATCCAAAAACACCTTTTTGGTTCACGTGTCAATAGCAGTCTGTAGCAAGGCATATCGCCCCGCCGCATATAGACAAAGATCATATTAGCTAAGCCTATAGTGTATACATGTATGAACCACTTTGCAACATGATATCTATTAAGCTCAAGGTCAGATGTGTGACATCCTTTTCATAGCTCAATCATTCACCCAATCATGTGATAGATTACTCAACTCATGATTGACTAAATCACTTAGCATGACCATGCACTTCCGTAGTCCATTAAATCGAAGGACCCAGAGATATCTCTCCTATTTACTAGGAGAGGCAAATCCCATCTTCATTATTCACATCCAATACATGTTTCATAGCAGATCCGTAAACTGTTTTTATAAGTATCCAGTTATAGAGTAGCATTTGGTAGCCCCAAGTAAGTCACTGCACTTGTTAGGAACTATGACAATCTCAGATATAAGGGTTTTACTCCAACACTACTTGAGACTAACTGATGATACATCATATATAGCTCTTGTAGTGTCTCAGGTTGGGTTTATCCAATAATATGTTGTCTAATACGTGTTCACATTATTGATTTGGTATTTCTATACCATGATCCATGAGACATGACCATCAATTAATACAGATGTTGATCTTAGAATCATATATTTTCCACATACGGTATATAATCTAGGATCATTTAGAAATAGTAACATATCACATCAAGAGTCTTATTAATAAGTCACATACTCATTGATCAATAATAAGTTATCTATTTTAAAGAATATTTTGTTTATAAATTTATAAACATAATACGTGATAAAATCATCTCTATAATTACCTCTAGGGTATATCACTAACAACTTCAACACACCAATTGTGTGTTGTGCTAGCACTGCATTTTCTGTGCTCCTTTATCCTTCATGTCAAAACATATGTATATGACAAAGTGAACTTGTTTTTTTCGAAAGTATGACAATTGTTAGGTCAGGGAATTTATTGGTCAGTTTTGTTTCACAGTTCCTAGCACTTTTAGGTAGTTATGAAGCAAATATGATTGTTTATTATTATTTTTACTGTCCATTTTTTACTATGTAATATGACATATGTAATTATATATATATATATATATATATATATATATATATATATATATGAAGGAAGAAAATTCTTAAAACGACACATTACACAATCAATTTGCACATACAGAGTTCCTCAACATCCTCTGCTCTACTTTGAGCAGAACTAACAACTTTTTACTAACCTACCATTTACTCGGCCAGATCACTAATACTCTCTCTGTCCCATAAAAAACTTTATTTTTAGCTCTTCAACTTGTCCCAAAAATACTATATTTTTTTCCGTACCTACCCATGGTCCATAAATCGAGAAATTTTATCTCTTTAACATCCCTTACCTATGATTTCACAGTACTACTTTCTTATTAATTAATGAGGGAACTTTAGTCTTTACCCTCACCACTAATTTGTCAACTTTGTCCCAAAGCTATATATATCCTCATATGTTCTGGTTAGTTATAAAAAAATGGCACATATATATCATATGTACCGGTTTTAAATAAGAACCGGCATATACATACTCTTATATGTACCGGTTATTAAAACAACAACGCTATTGGTATTGTCCCTAATTTGTATTTTTTTTCCCTCTTTCATTTGAAGTCGGATGAAAACAAATATTATATCAAAATTATAGGGATCAATGAGATGTTAACAATATTTTCATTTGAGCTTGTTACACGATGGAAAATGCATTAGAAAGTTTCAGATCTAATGTGATGGGTCGAAGAGGAGTCCAGCTGCCCCGGCTGCGATGTGATGGGGCTGAGGCGCGGAGCGGAGCTACGCCAGCGGCGTGGCTCGTGGAGGCGACGAAGGTGTGAAAGATTGTGGCCTTGTGGGCTCAAATATGAGAGGACGAGCTCTGAAAAATAGTGCGGCCCAGGCATGCGATTATTTAACTTCTTCCAGGTTAGACGTGCCAAAACCGGGAAAATTTTTTATTTTTATATTTATTTATTAAAAGATTTATAAAAGTAGATTTTTGTTTGAAAGAATCACAAAAATAGACTCGTAACGCCCTCTGGGAGGGCGTTTTCATTAAATCGCCCTTCCAGAGGGCGATTTGATGACGTGGTTGACGGCCGTCGGCCCCCCGGCCGACGGCCATCAGCCATTTTGCAGGCGGCCCCCCGGCCTCCCAAAAACCGCCCTCTCAGAGGACGGCAAGGGGGCCACCTGCAAAATCCCAAAAACCGCCCTTTTCCAGGGCGATTTTTGGGCGCTTTTTGCAGGCGGCCCCCTTGCCACCCTCTGGGAGGGTGCTTTTAGCTCCCCCAATATAAAACCTCCTCCCAGACTTAAAAAATATCATAAAATTCACTCAAATTACAAAAAAAAAAAGAGAGAGCTGAGAGCGAGGCTGAACGAAAGCAGCGAAGCTCTACCCGTTTGCTGATTTGCCTGCAAGTAAAATCCATTGTCCCTTTGCAATTTCTATTTGTATACAAGAATTGATGTAGTATTGTACTAGTTACGTGTATAGTACTATATAAAAATAACTTGTTACTCATAGATCTATAGGTTTTTAGTTAATCTGTTAGATGACTTACTTTTTGTACAGATGGTAGTTATAAAATCTAGAATACACGGTTTTAGATGTTAGGAGAATGTTGGTACCTAGTTTAACTGTATTTTTCATCAACAGATATGTCAAATAAGGTGATATTTCAGTTATTTCACGAGCAAGGGAATGTGAGATATGGTTTAGACGGTGTAGATTTGTCGGAGTTTAGTTCAACGGCTAAGGGTATTGATAGGCTAGCTGAAAGAAGTTTTGGGTCAATATACAACTGGCTGATGCGAGGGTTTCGACTGGACCCCCAGCTCAGCGCAATAACCTTGTATGTAGTAGTCAGTCGTGCAGTTGAAGGTTTTTTTTGGGAACAGATGCCGGTGGATTGCACTGCCACTTGGAGATGGTATGTGGAGAATGCATTCCAACGTGGTTGGCCACTGGGCATACTTGTGTCTAGATATGAGAAAGATAACACCGCTGGTGCAATGCCCGTACAAGATGATGAGGGTCCAAGTACGGCGGGAGATGATAGCGAAACAATGGAAGAAAATGAAGGAGGAAATGAAGAAGATAGACAGACAACAGGTGTGGTAGATGAGGGAGAACAAATCGACACCATCGTCCAAGAAATGGATAGGGAAGATTCTGAAAATGAGCATGCAGAGCATGATGATTCGTCTAATGAGGACAACGTGATGCCTGCAGAATGGAGCAACGAGGACTTCTCTGCGCTTGCTATCTCCAAGCGGCATCATGTGCCATGGGAGTACAAGTAGAATGAGGTCATTCAGGGGGCTAAGTACGCATATGTAGAAGATTTAAAGGAGACAGTAAAACAATGGGTGGTGTCACTTCAGAGGGAGTTCTCAGTCGTAAAGTCAAACAAATCAGTGTATGAAGTGAAGTTCATGAAGGATGGGTGTCCATGGCGGGTGCACGCATTCAAGGGTAAATGGAAAGATTATTGGCAAGTTTCAATCGTGACCGAGCATTCATGTTACTTACCAGGTGTTGAAAAATATCATAGAAATATGACATCTGCATTTGTTGCAACAGAGATGTACTCCCACATTGTCAACAATCTGGGGTACGAACTAAGGTCAATTGTTAGACATATTGAAGAGAAATTCAAATATACAATTAGCTATGCTAAGGCTTGGAGGGCTAAACAGAAGGTTGTAGAGATGAAGTTTGGCACCTTTGAAGCATCTTATAATAATTTGCCTCGTTTGTTAGCCTGTATTCTTCAGAGGAATCCGGAGATGTACTATGACCTGAAAGCCTTTCCATCAATTGACCATGGTAATAAAAGTGTGTTGCAACGAGTATTCTTTGCACTAGGTGCTTGCATTCAAGCATTTGTCCATTGTCGTCCCATCCTCTGCATCGATGGGACATTTCTGACTGAAAAGTACAGAGGGCAGATATTAACAGCAATTGGAGTTGATGGAAACAACCAAGTTCTACCGGTGGCTTTTGCTTTTGTTGAGAATGAGAACACTGATAGCTGGTATTGGTTCCTAGAAAGGGTTAAGACAGCAGTTGTACGGATGAGGCCAGATGTATGCCTCATACATGACCGTAACGCCAGCTTGCTGCGTGCAATTGAGGAATTGAGATATGGATGTGTTGAGAAGGGATACCCACCAAGGTGGTATGATGTCCAAAGCAGATGGTGCATGCGGCATATGGGTGCTAATTTCTATAGACAGTTTAGAAATAAGCACCTTATAGATCTTTTCAAGAGGCTTTGCGCCTAGAATCAAGAGAAGAAGTTCAAGGAGCTTTGGAGGAGGTTGAATGAGCTGACCTCTAAACAAACAGATGGGCAGTCCAGGAGGGCTACCATTGGAGGGGACGAGGCTCCAGAAGCTCTTGGACCTCTATCAAGTGATGGACCTCATATGAGAAGAAGACCTCCATCCTCAATTAGAAAATTTTCAGAGTGGATTGAGAATGAGCCAAAGGAGAAATGGGCATTGTTGTATGACAAGGATGGTTCTCGATTTGGCATAGTGACCACAAATTTGGCAGAGGTCTATAATTGGGTGATGCGTGGTGTTCGAGGGCTCCCACTTGTTGGAATAGTTGAATTTATCTTGCATGGGACATGCAAGTACTTCAGAGATCGGTTCAGAGCAGCTGGCCCCTCAATGACGGATAATAATCTTTTCTTTGGAACACTGCTCACTAAGTACCTGCAAAATAAAAGTAATAAGGCCCGAAGACATCGTGCTCTACCTCAAGGCACACAAGAACACAGATTTGAAATATTGTGTGTCGACAAGGACATGCGTGGAATCTACCGCAAAAGAGTTGTGCAGGAGTGTGTGCTCAAAGAAGATGGGACCTGCAAGTGCTCGTGCCGAAAACCTACTCTGCTCCACAAGCCATGTTCCCATGTGATTGCCGCGAGCGGTGAGTGTGGGATCAAAGCACGTTATTTTGTCTCACCTTATTTCAGAAAAGAAGCAATCTATAATACCTGGAGTGGAGAGATATACGGTTTCGATATTGCGGGGACATTTACTACGGAGAATCCTCAAGCTATCTACATTCCTGACCCAACAAAATTGAGGGCTAAAGCAGGTCGCCGCAAGACAAGACGCATCCGTAATGACATGGATGAGTCAGAAGCCGGTGGAAGACTTAAACGTTGTTCAAAGTGTGACCAAACAGGTCATACATATAAGAAATGTCCAAAGGATGCAGCCGGTCCAAGTGCGGCGGAAGCTGGACCGTCGGGTTCAGGCACTGATGGTAGTCGTCCTACGGGTAAAGGCACAACTTCAAGACGACCCCGTCTTAGACGTTCTCGAACAATTGGTGGTGCTGCGGTGTAGTGTAAGTCTATACTTGATCTTTGTTGTAGAATGACATATATCGTACTGTTGTTTTTTATTATCATGTAACAATGCTATAAACATTAAAACTAATTTATGCTAACTCTCTATTTGTATGCAGGTATGGTGTACCCTACACCAGAGCTGCTCGACCGGGGTCTCGACTAGTCCCACCGGTCTTACCTGTCAGCCGTCGAGGGTGGCCAGCTAGCCACCTTCCGTCCACGGCCTTCACGTCACCTCCTGCGGATAGACCACTGGTTTCGTCAGAGGTAAAAGCTGTACGAATATTCATTCACATCATTTGTGCATATCTATGTTTTCCCCGATATTGAATACAGTGCTATATTTTGCAGATTGTGTGAGGCTGGACTTCTTCCGTTGTGCAGGCTAGTTGAGCTCGCACCGGACGAGAGAGACCCCGCCAGGCGATGGGACGCTGACCGGTCACTTCTGGCAGCGCTGGTGGATCGCTGGAGACCGGAGACCCACACGTTCTACCTACCGTGTGGCGAGATGACTCCCACACTCCAGGACGTGTCCTACCTGCTGGGACTTCCCCTCGCAGGGGACGCAATCGGTCCGGTTGACGGGGGGCACGGTTGGACGCAGGACATAACTGCTCGGTTCGAGGCCGTGCACCGTCGACCTGGCCTTGGTATGCCGGGTTCGCTACCGCCTTACACCACGAGTGGCCCCTCGCAGGCGTGGCTGCTATAGTTCACCGTAAGTCACGGATTCATTTGATTCACAATCATCCGACCTATAAAGGAACAGTGCTGCTGACTATGATCTTCCTTTACAGCCTGACAAGCTAGACGATGAGGCCGATGAATACTCGGTGCGGCGGAGCATGGAGGCATACCTGTTGTGGCTGTTCGGGTGGGTGATGTTCACTAGCACCACGGGGCACGCAGTGGACAAGGGACTGATCCACTACGCTCGTGCGATCGTCGACAGTGAGGACGGCTGCGTACCGCAGTGGAGCTGGGGATCTGCTGTGCTAGCGGCGACGTACCGTGCTCTTTGTGACGCGTGTACAAAGACCGATCCAGGTGCGATTATCGCCGGTTTCCCTCTCCTTCTGCAGCTATGGGCGGCAGAGCGTTTCGCGATAGGCCGTCCTCTCATTCAGCTCTCTTCCTACGAGGGCGGCCCTGGAGGCTTGTACGGGCAGTGGCCCGAGGACCGCCTGACTATGGGGACGGTATGGTGTCGCCGTGAGGTACATAATGTGAAATTCTATGTTTACCACTTATGCACAAACACTGACGTGTAATCTTTTCTTATTTTGCAGCGTCGTTACGCCCACAACCAGGTTAGGAGGGCCTACTCCGAGTTCGTTATGGAGTTCGACCGCCTGCTGCCCCGCAGGCCATCGCGGCCCGTGCACCGCTCAAACTCTGTTCTCTTTGCACGCGCGACCAGGCGTACTGGATGACGAAAGTGCCATTAGTGTTCGACATCTTCGTCGAGCCCCACTGTCCGCAACACGTGATGCGACAGTTCGGCCTACGTCAGCTCTTCCCTATACCCATAGAGGTCGTTGTGCCGCGCGATGTGCACCGGTAAGTACAACTGCGATCTTTGTTTAGTACTACCTTAATGTACTCTAATGCACTCTCTGCAAATAGGTATAATCGTAGGGGACAGGCAGCCGGCGCTCAGTGGTATCCCCGACTGCAGAAGTACGTCGACGACACGGAGGATGTCATCGAGGAGATATGTGCACACACTAAGGAGCATTACCTAGCATACCTCAGGTGGTACCAGCCCCGTACCTGCATACGCGTAACGTTCACCCCAGGTGATCCACAGCCACATGTCGCCGCTACGACGGACACATATCCTAGACACCGTGACCAGGACTACTTTCGCCCGGTAAGTCACATTATCTTTGCACTTTGCCATTCCCTTTGTAGGTAGCCACGGTTCTAACACATAATCAAGTCACATTTGAAATAGGTCGACGCAGCGCGACAGATTCAGGGTGATGTAAACGCGGCGTTCAGACGGTTGGACACTGGGATCGTGCTGACTGCGGACGAGCAGAGGACGACCTTCGAGAGGATTCGTTAGGCGTTGCACACAGTGCTTAGTGCGCTCACTTGTCGTGCGGCTGACGCGGTACCTCCCGTCTATATACAGCAGGAGCAGCCACGGCCAGTAGGAACAGGAGGAGCAGGAGTGCGCCCGCAGGGTTCTAGTCAGCCATCTGGCCCCTCCAGAGGTAAATTCTACTAACCTTCTGTTCATAACATGTTTCCTTGTACGACATGCACCGTTGTACATCAATATGCTTCCTTGCAGCTTTCGCTACACCGTACCTACATCCCTCTGGAGCTAGCATGTCGACGCATGCAGTGTACCACACACGACCACACGCGCAGCTGGGCATGACAAGTGCCTCCGGTGCCACCACAGGAGGTCCTTCAGGTTATATCAAAGTTTACTTTTGTCTTGCAAAATTTCGATTTGCAATAGTCAATAATTTGGTGTACATTGTTCCAATCTACAGCGCCAGTGATGTTTGCTGGCGCTGGCTCCTCCACGCAGGGCGCACGCGGCAGCGGTTGGGCACCGGGTCCTTTTGAGAGGGACGACTTGGAGGACGAGGGCGAGGAGATTCAGGAGATACTAGCTGCCTCACAGCTCGAAGGAGATCCTCCACCACAGACACAGGACCCACCGGTTGCCACACCCGTGCAGACGACCCGCGCTGGCCGTGCCGTACCACCAGACCGGTTGACGTACTCTCAGGGGCAGGTGCGAGCGCAGGGTAGAAAGCCGAAGAGAGCTAGAGGTTACGGTCAGGGCCCGTAGTACTTTGTGTCTGTAATAGTTTGCCTGTTGTGTATCATGTTTTATTAATTCTACGTTTCCTGAAGAAACCACTTTACTTCGTTTACGCTCATTGATCAAACGACGTATTCCTCACGATCTACGTTTCTGACGAACCTAATCAAAAACATGAATTTTCGAGTTTCAACTTCACGACGAAAGTACATTCCGAGCGGTGACAACCAAACACACGTTAACTACCATACGAACCTACTGAAATTATCCATCCAAATAGTACAAATGGCATATCAAACGTTTCTAGTTATCGTTATTACATGCCTTAGGGAATTTTAAACAGATATCCAACTAGCGATGCAACTACTGTGTGCAGCGTGGGTACTTCCCCTTCCTCGCCGCCTCCGGCCCAGCTTCCTTTGCACGCAGTGCCCTCTCCCACTTCCTCTTCCTGTCTGCCTCACGGGCTTCTTTCTCCTGCCGCTCCTTCTCCTCCTTCCTCTTCTGCTCAGCCTCCCACTCTTCTTGCACCGCCCAACGACATTTAGTAAGCTTCGGTGCCTTGACATATACAAATTGTTAGCTCAAAGGTTCAAATATTTCGTACTACAAAATAATTCGTATTACCTCCGCTGGCTTCTTCGCCTTCCCCTTCCCCTTCTTCCCTTGTGATTTCGGCTTCTCCGGGGAGTAGGCGTAGTTAGCACACATCCAATACCTCTGTCGGTATGTGTGATCCTCCTCACTTATTGCAATTTTGCAATTATCTCCACACCAACACATCGGCAGAGGGTCGTCAATCGGAGGTCGTACATGACTGGACATACCGAATGCATCCATAGCAACCTACATTATAACCAAATAAACGCAAGTTATAATTCACTATGACAAAAATATCTTATACAACTACATACCTAGGGTATACTACACATGATTAAAAAAATAAAATATCATCGTCCACATTTCCATCTCCCTAGTGTTTCTCGAACTAGTGCTACTCATCTAGTGAAAAAACCTAACTTCTCTCATACGCTCTATCAATGTCCTTAGCCGTTACACTCAACTACAATAGATCTACACCCTGTGAACCAAACCTAACATTTATTTATCTGTGAAAAAACTAGTATAATACTATGCATACTACATCATTTGATGAATAGAAATAGAAATTGCAAAGAGACATCAAATATTACCTATAGACGAATCTGCAAACCAGCAGGGCTTCGCCATTTTCGTTTGCCTTCACTCTCAGCTTTCTCTTCTTGTTTTTTGTGATTTATGTGAATTTTATGACATTTTTGGTGTGTCAGGGGGTTTATAGGAGTGTGTTTGGTTCCAAGGATATAGTGGGTTGGGCTAGGTCCATCCCATTTCTATGGGTGTTTGGTTTGTGGATTGAATGGAGTGGGATGGACCCATTTGAGAATATTCTCCAGTTATTCGGGTTGCATTGATCCGGCCAAATCGGCCGGACCGCGCCGACCCAGCGCGTTGCATGGACGGTCACCTACCTCCATGCGGTGAGTCTCTGCCTCGCCCCTGCAATCCAGATCGAAGCAAGCCAAAGGGGAAAAAGTGGCGACAGCATCAGAGGTGACAGCGCGGCCAGGGAGCGGCGACGGTGCGCACCCAGGGAGTAGTGACGGCAGCCGGTACTCCTCGGCCTCCTCCCAGTCCATCCTCCCTCTCCCTCCCTCTCTCTCTTTCTCTCTCTCTCTCCGGTTGCTCATCCCCATCTCTAGATATGCCTATCCGGACTGTCCGGACAAGGTGAGGATGGTCCGGACAATATAATACAAAACAACAATTTGTACAGTGCGGACCGTCCGAACAGGGTGAGGATGGTCCGGACTATACTGGGAGAGCTAAAAACCGCCCTCCTAAAGGGCGGCAAGGGGGCCGCCTGCAAAAAGCGCCCAAAAATCGCCCTGGAAAAGGGCGGTTTTTGGGATTTTGCAGGCAGCCCCCCGGCGCCCAAAAACAGCCCTTGGAAAGGGCGGTTTTTGGGCGCATTTGCAGGCGGCCCCCTAGCCTCCCAAAAACCGCCCTCTCTCAGAGGGCGGCAAGGGGGCCGTCTGCAAAATGGCTGACGGCCGTCGGTCAGGGGGCTGACGGCTGTCAGCCACGTCATCAAATCGCCCTCTGGAAGGGCGATTTAATGAAAACGCCCTCCTAGAGGGCGTTAGGAGTCTATTTTTGTGATTCTTTCAAACAAAAATCTACTTTTGTAAATCTTTTAATAAATAAATATAAAAATAAAAAATTTTCCCAAAACCGGTTTAAACCCAGCTCATCGTTTCGACCTATGACGGGAAAATTTACACATGTTTTGGGCGCCAAACAGGCCTTTCAAGCAGGCCCTATGGAAAATTGTGTGCCCTATAAAAAGGTTAGATAAGTGTACTGAAGTCTTAATTAAGGGAACGTATCATGGGTACATAAGCTTCATGCACCCCGTGTACATCAACTAACAAATGTTTTCGAAAACTCTATAAAAATTTATACATATGCTTTCAATAGTACTACATCTCTGTATATAGTCTCTTCTAGAGCCTATGTTTTCACATAGACAGCTATCAAGGCAAATAAGAAGAATTTTGGCCAAGCCAAAAAAAGAACTAGACCCCATGGAGAAGAGCACTAAGAATATTATGTATAAAGACGTCCTAGATTGGTAATCAATGATATGTAATAAGGCAAATATTTAACTTTGCATGTAAAACAATCATTTTAATATCCATTACTGACCAATGTACTTTTGGTTTTGTACAGCATGCCGCAACCAAAAGGGTGGGTATAGTGTGATTAGGGCCGATAGACAATAGATTGATTAATAAATGCTTTTCTAATAACTCTTTTTGTTATTTTTTAGAACCTTATAACTATCTTATTCTATGCTCCATTATATATTGTACCAATGTCTTTTGGTTATTTTCTTCATAATATCAAATATATAGTAAATTATAGGAATAAAAACTCATGTTTATGGTTTAAATTTAGGTTCATGCTATGGATAATTAGCTAATATATACGCAAGCTGAGATTAAATATCGCTGTAGCGTTTGCACGAGCATATTTTAGTCGTAACAAAAAAAGAAAAAATCTAACAGTTTTAAGGGTATAAATTTATGATAAATATGTCATTTTTGTTGTTCTCTATATGATAAATTTGAAGATAACATAGGTGTAATATTATTGGAAGTATATGTATAATTTTTTTATAGAACTTTTGGTGATATTTGTTAGTTGGTATACATAGGAAGCTTGTGAGCTATGCATACGTTTCCCTTAATTATCGGAAAGTAATGTTGTATGGATTGCAAAATAGACGAAGAGGTAAGTATATCGCTACCAGAAAACGCAATTTTTGTGAGGGTGATGAATTTTCGTGAGAGTATTAGATACACCCTCACAAAAATTATAATTTTCGTGACGGTGCATCAAAAACCGCCACGAAAATTAGTTGTTTTCGTGACGGTGCATCAAAAACCATCACGAAAATGATTCGTGACGGTGAGCACCGCCACGAAAATGCTACAGTGCCATCACCTCTCTACTTGGACAAGAAAGAATTAGACCCACCGGCGACGTAACCATTTCACATGTAATTATACCAGCACTAAAACACCGGCTCCCGTTAAAACTCCGGAGTTAAGCGTGCTCACCCGAGAGGATGGGTGACCTCATGGGAAATTCATTTTCGTGACGGTGGTGCTCACCGTCACGAAATACAGACCGGGTGGTCTCGTAATTTTAGTGACGGTGAGCACCGTCACGAAAATAATTCGTGACGGTTAACCCTCACGAAAACGACATTTTCCTGGCTTTTGATTCGTGAGGGTGAACCGTCACGAAAATGTTTTCGTGATAGTATTCATTATTTTCGTGAGGGTATTTTAACCCTCACGAAAATTCAATTTTCTGGTAGTGTATTAGTACAAGCCATGCCTATGGAAAAAATATAAAACGACTTCAGGTTGCTGTTAATTACATAAGATATGTCACTTGTCTACTTATTTATTTTCATGTTTCCAAACAACATGATCATCAGTACGACGAGCATAAAATCTTCCATGGTAATTAAGAAAGAAATGCTTCTCGCTTAATTAGTCGACAGTTGTGATCTAATCGTAAAGTTGTGAGTAAAATATTGCATACAAGCCGAAATTATTATGTTATTTTGTTACCCTTGCATATAAACAGATACTGCACCGACCCTATACACATGGACTTGCTTCCGTACATAACATGAGTCCGACTCTAGAGCAGCCCTGGTTCATTGTACCTGGACACATTCCATTGAGGTCAACGAACCGAGAAAGATAGTCATCACTCATCAGCGTCGAGTATTGATAACCAACAATGGAAATGGCCAGAGTTGAACATACAAACATATATAGATCCTCGAATGGCAAGTGCGGTATCTCTCAATGTTAGATTCCTCGAGCGAAGCATCGAGGTCAATAAGCACAATTTGAATTGAAGCTTCATCCAGAGTTATCAACGGATCTGAAGGCCATATTGAATAAGGTTTGGCCAGCAGCCTTGGTTGTCTGTTCTTTCATACTGCTTTGATACGATTGGTTCTTGTCTTCTTCTTCTTCTTGAGGGATTCTTATCTTTCGGATTGTTGAACTGGATTTTGTTTACCGTACAAAGGTTGAAGGATTGGTATTGAATTCTCTAATTGTGAATGTATACTTTTAAATAATAATTGCATTTTATATATAGCTTAAGAGAATAGACCAGGATTATTTATTAAACAGCGCGTGTATCTTTTTTTTTTGCATTTAACTTGTTGATTGGATAGATGCATGGTCGACTATATTTCATGGAAGAGAGTCCACAAAGAACATAGGAATTTTTCCTTCAAATATGTACTGAGACATATATATATATATATATATATATATATATATATATATATATATATATATATATATATATATATATATATATATTGTCACAGCCCTAAATTTAATTCCAAATAATTAGGGTTATGACCTACTGCCACTCGAGTGCACAAATTAAATTCTTGCATTATCATTTCTTGCAAAATAAAGTTTGCAATATTTAAAACCATCAATACAATAAAACCCTAATCGGCAACATTAGCCCAACTCCTAAAAGTACATCAAATTGAACAGAAACATATGTGGAAAATAATTTATTCAAATACTAGCCTGTTTATCATGAATCAATATAATTTTTCCAGAATTTATTTCATTAGTTTAGACCTCTTAAAAATTCCAGACAAGTTTCAGCCTGGATCCTTCTCTTTGACATATGCTTTTGGATAGTCTAAGGATTTTCTAAAGATGTTTGGTTGCACATTAAATCATGGAAAAATTCCTGTGAACACTTTCCCACATAATTGATGCGCTGTAAATTTTACATAGTTTTATCGCTTCCATAAATGATTCAACAAAATACCTCAAATCAGCAAAGCTAGGAAGCTAGCTGAAATGAATTGGGGTACTTCTAAAATTCACCAATTAAGAATGAAGATTAATTAGGCAGTGCAACTCTACCAACAGGTGTGTTAACAAGAACCCTACCACCAGGAATTTTGGCTCAGTTTATTTCCCAAAGAAGTCACATAAAATAATAGAAGCAAAGCCCTAGGGACACAAATCAAACTGCAGAAAACTGGATCAGTAACCCCACTTTGCAATTTCACCAAAGGCAAACCAGACCACTTCTGACCACGAAATTTGGTCAGCAGGTTAAACACATCTTTCTCTACCTCCAATAATTTTTCCATGAATTATATCGCTTGGTAACCTACTGAAATCACAGATGCAAGACAGCTGCTCATACAACTTACCACACTTAGTCTCTAGAGTCTTCTCCTCTCATTTCTTACTTACAAGTGGGACCCACAAGACCCTGGCCCACTTGTCAGCCTTACTACAGCCTGGGACAGTGTGATTCACCAACATTCCTACCCATACTCCTCTCTCTTTCCTAGGTTTCCCCTTCATGGACCCACAAGTCATAGACTAAAGCTAGCTAAAAATGTGTAGGACAAGGTTGCCTTAGAGGTGGGACCCACCCATGCACAGTAGAAGTGGATACAACTCAGCTGTTGCATGGCAAACGTGTCCTCCTCTCCTTCTTCTTCCCTCTCACTCTCTCTGCCTATTGATTCAGCCAGCCCAGCTCCATTCCTTGAGAGCATCGACATTTTCACCTCAGAACGCATCAACAGAGTCTCCTTCCTTCCCTCTCCACGTTCCCACCGAGAAAACCAAGAACACCTCCAAGGATCACCGCTGGTGAGCCCATTTTCTCCTCTGCCAAAGGTGTTCGGTTGAGCCCGAGCTAGATCCAGTAAGTTCCATCCCTTTTTGACCCCGGGAACGTGATCTACACGTTTTAATAGTTCCATTTTTGTTTTTGGCCGCCCTAGGATCACTGGCCGAAGTTGCTGTGTCGCCGCCATCCCTGCTCTCTGCGCTGCTAAACTGCCGCCGCTCGGTTTGTCCCTATTTCGGCGAACTCCGGTGATCCCAGTCGGAGCCACTGCGCCAACACCGTCGCCCTGCCTCCAGGAGACCGCCGACCAGAGGAATTGCGCTGCGAAGCCCCGAGCAAGGAGATCGGCCGTTGTCTTCCTCCTCTCCGGCTGACCGCCGCTGCCGTCGATTTCTTCTTCTCCAGTGAGCCCCGCTCTGATTCTTTGCATTCCTGCCATCTCTAGGGGACCTCTAACACATTGGACATCTTCCCTTGGGAGCTTGGCGAACGAATCGAGCTGCCGCCGTCGTCTAGAAGATTTCCGCCACCGCCGAGCCGTCCTCGATGTCGCTGCTGCTGCGCCGACTCTGCCGGACCCCGCGTGGCCACTGGTGAGCCCCCTGGAGCCCTTTAGAAGCACTTTCATGCACTAAGTTGCCCCAGGTAGAGTCGCTAGTCGATTTGCCGCAGCATCCCGAAGTACTCTGCCGCCTGCGCCGCCCTGTCTCTCTGTTATATGGGCCTGGGTTGGAAGAGAAATAAGAAAAGAAGAGAAAATTTGAAAAAGGATTAACTGATTTATTTTCCAACTGAAAAATATGTAACCTTTGTAAATCCATAACTTTCTCACTTTAACTCATTTTTGAGTGAAACCAATTTTGTTAATTTTGTAAATTTATGAAATTTAATACTGTCAAATAAAATAATACCACTTCTGTACAGAAAATGCCTATGAATTAATGTGAAGCAAAAATGACTTATTTTGTGCCTAGGAAATTGGAATATTTCTATAAAATCCATTATAACTCCTTTTGAGGTGAACCAAATTTCTATGGATTCACAAAAATGTTCTCTTTAATTTTGTAAAATAAAAAGTGAGAACTTCTGTGTGGGATTTTTCTCTAAAAATAGAAATATCTATTATAGACATTTTTATAACCTAGAAGTTTGTAAATTTCTAGAAAATTCATCCTAATGCTAAAAATATGAAACCACTTTTGGTTAACTCAGAAAATTGTAACCTTACTGTGGACAATTTGTATTTGACAAAATTACCTTCCCAAAATAGGACTAAGTATTTTCTAACCTTTCTTTTCGATAAACTTATAAAATTCACAAGTAAATCATTTTAAATCAAATGTCACAGCCCCAAAATCTAAATTAAGGTAATTAGTGTTAAGCCCTAGCTAATCCTTTGCCTTGTGCTAGTTGTTACTTTCCAAGTTCTGTATATCTAAAAATCCTAGAAAAATTCCTAAACATGTCAGGTGATGTGAGTAAGCCCCTGTAAAAATTTCATAATTTTATCACTTCAATAAAAGCTTCAACAAAATCCCTCAAATCAGCAAAGCTAGGAAGCTAGCTGAAATAAATTGGTTCAATTCTGAAATTCACGAAATGAAAATGAAGACTAATTAGACAGAGCCCTTTTGCCAAAGTGGGAGCCAACATGAACCCCACTACCAGGAATTTTGGTTTAATTTATCTCCCAAAGAAAACACATAAAATGATAAGATCAAGACACTGGAGAAACAAGTGAAACTGCAGCAAAACTGGATCAATGTGCCTACTTTGCTTTTTCACCAGAGATGAACCAAACCTCTTCTATCCACGAATTTTGGTCAGCAGGTTACACACATCTTTCTCTACCTCGAGTATTTTTCCCTTAATTTATATCCCTTATTAACCTGCTGAAATCACAGATGCAAGGCAGCTGTCCCTACAGCTCACAACACTTTGTCTCTAGAGCTTTCTTCTCTCATTTCTCACTTCCAGGTGGACCCCACAAGACCTGGCCCACTTGTCAGCCTCATAGCAGCATGTGACAGTGTGTTTCACTAGGAAATTCACCCATACTCCTCCACTCCTCCTAGACCATCACTACTTGGACCCACAAGCCATAGAGTAAATCTAGCTAAATATGAGTAGAACATTGTTGCCTGACATGTGGGACCCACCAGAGGCACTGTGGAGATGGAGCAACTCATCATTGCATGAACCAACGTGTCAGCACCTTGTTTCCCCTTTCTTTCACAGTACACAGAAGCATAGAGGTGAGCACAAACCATGGAGCATCGACCATTTCGACTCAAACTCCGCCAGTAGAACCTCTCACCCTTCCTCTCCACGTTCTCACCGGAGAAACCCACGGAGACCCCAAGGATCCCCGGCGGCAACCCTATCTTATTCTCTACCGAAGGTGTTCGATCGGTCCCGAGCCAACGCCGGTGAGCTCCATCCTTCCCTGACCACAGGAACACGATGAGCACATCCTAATCGTTCCATTTTCATTTTGCACAACCCTAGGATTGCTGGCCGAAGTCACCGTGTCGCCGCCGTGCTTTGTCCTGGCTCTACAGAACCGCCGCCAGCGTCGCGTCGCTGTTCCGGCCGATCTAGTGCATTGCCGGCCGAGCCTTTGCGCCAACACCGTCGCCCTGCCCCCAGAAGACCCCTAGCCGAAGGAATCAGGATATAGCGCAATGTACCGGGAGGTCGACGTCGTCTTCTTCCCTTCCGGTCAATCTGCTGCCACCGCCGATTCGTCCTCTGTGGTGAGCCCCGCTTCGATTCTTTGCACCGTAGCTGTCCTCAGGAAGTTTGTAACCTGGTAGACACCGTGTCCTAGCCGCAGGCCGACTGAAGTGAGCTACCGTCGTGGAGCCGAAGGTTTTCGCCGCCGCCGAGCCGTCCTCGACGTCGATGCTGTTGTGCCGACCCTGCTAGACCCCGCGAAACCTCTGGTGAGCCTCCTGGAGTCTTTTAGGAACACCTGCATGCACTGGCTGGACTGAAACCTGCCCGTAGCTCGGTTCGCCACAATGTCCCGAGAGCATCCGCCGCTTATCCTCGCCGCCGGCGAGTTTCCGGTCACTGTCGGCCGCGAGACCACTACCCATAGCTTCGCCTTGGTCCCCTCTACGTTTTCTCTTGTGGTCACTACTTGAGCTGAGCCGCCGTTCGCCGTCGCTGCCGTCGACAAGCTCGCCGCCTCCGCTCGGCTTTTGCTTCCTCTGTTTTCGCCATGCCAGACCATCCCCTCTCGGACCGGACGGTCCGTTCCTTTGTCCCGGTCTGCGCCTGCTCTGTTTGTCTCTATGCCGCGCTGACCCCACCTGTAAGAGAGAAAGAGAGGAAAAGAAAAGAAGAGAAATGTTAAACTGAATTATTTCTCCAACAGAAAGATAGCTAAACTTTGAAAATCGATATCTAATTCATTTTAACTCTAAATTTGATGAAACAAAATTTGTGGGGATCACCAAATTATGCACTTTAATTCTGTGGAATAAAATCTGGAGAAACCAAAGCCTAAAATTTCTCAAAAATAATAATTATCATGAAGTATATGAACTTTATATGAATTTAACCATTTTCTGTTTACTTTAAATTAAGGTTTGGTAAAAACCAGAAATGGTTGACCTTTCATGCAGTAAACTGACATTTAGTTATACTTACATAAATGATACTTTGGTCTATATAAATCATACACTAGGATTTAAATGATATAAAAGAGGAAAAGATTAATATATTCCTAGATTTCCAAGGTGCATAAAAGTTTCATTCCTTTTTCAAAAATAACTTGGACTTAGGATCAGTAAGCTCCTCTTATCATGTTTGTCACTTTTGTAAAGTATCTTATAAAACTTTTGTACATGTCTTGTACACAAAAATGTATTTCTATAACCATTAATATATAGGGACTCCAAAATTCATAATAAAATGTCTATAAATCCAAATTGAGTAAACACAATTTTGTTAAAACCAGTAGGTTATGTTCTTTTATATAAAAATACATGCCTTTATGAAATCTTCATAGAAAATGTCAGTTAACTATAATAACTTAAGGTTACAATATAAATAATTACGAAACAGCCATTTTCAGCCTTCCTACCTTGTTATTTTTGTATCTCCCAATCCAGAGATGCAAATGACTTGGTTCTTTCTCCTAAACTCTTGTTAGGTCATGCCCTACCTACTGTATTTATCTCATAATTAATTGATCATGTTGCATAGACATGTTTAATTGCTTCTTATTTGCATATTGCTTCTTATCGATAGATTCTGAGGATACGGAGTACGTGGAGACTAACCCAGGAGTTGAGAGTGACCCATCACTGCAGCAAGGCAAGTATCAATACTAACTTCTAAGCAAGCATCTAAGCATATTGAACCTATATTTTCAGTAAATTAATTTGTTTGCGAAGAAAATATTTATATGCATGTTTCAGTCTATTTAAAATGGGGAAAATGGGTAGAGTTAATATTACCCAATTGTATACATTTCCATTCCTTGATTATTGATGCCATGGATATACCTTGTCAGCTCCGGTTAAGGACTTTGGGATACTTTTATTTTACCGAATGCTTAGCCATGCTTATTTCTAGACTTAGAAAAGTCCGATAGATGGAGCTATCGGTTCAAAACTAGTTTAAAGCGAATGGATGGGTTAAAATCTGAAAAGAATCACTTCTAATGTATAATTGAGAATATGTTTGACTTGGACGGATGATAGGGCGATGAAGGGATGGTGTTTCCCCAATGCACGTAGCTCCGTCTGGGTCGTTAAGGACCGAGCAGGTTGACGTCTATTCAAGCACCCTACGTACTTCCATACGCTGGTAATGGGACGGCTGAACTCAGTAGCACGGGAGGCTGTAGCCATCTACGCCCGTCCGTCAGTCGTGAGGATGGATTTCCGTTGGAGGACCTTGAGCGCGCCTAGCTGTGGCCGGAGGTGCCTCCCACGACGGTGAGCCCGTCTTAGTCATCACACACGCACGACTAAGTCATCCGGGGCCCAGCGTGGTTTAGGTGGTTGGGGCTAAGCGTGCAAAAGGTTTTGTTGTGACCTCTAGTCCGCACTCAATGTGTAGAGTGAGGGTACTGGCGCGGTACATATCAAACTAGAGTGTAGCCGTTTGGCTTCTATCACATCGTGTGGGTAAAGATGTACACCTCTGATCAGAGTAAGAACTATTCGAATAGCCGTGTCCACGGTTACGGACGACGCTTGATGTGTTAGTCAATTGTGTTAGCATCCAACTTGGGATTATATGGTTACCATGACTTAGGAAAGTCATGGATGGATGGGTTTATATAAGGGAGTTTTAATAATAAATGATGAAAGGTTTCAATATTAATATGACTTGGATTAGTCATGAAAAAGAGGATATGCTTGTGTAGCATATATGTTTGGGCAATGGTGGCCCATGGATGATGTTTAGAGCATGGCTTATGCTCATTTATATTTCATTTTCAGAACTATATACTTGCTGTCCTAAAATTTCAAATTGAGGTTTTTCGCAAATACTTATGTTTTAAATGTATTGCTTGCTCAATAAAATCAGCTTTATGCAAAATCAGATCCACATAGCCATACCCCTTGATGTAGAGGCTAGCATCTCTCCTTTGTATTATTAATATTGTATAAGCCTTATGAGTACTTGTGTACTCATGCTGCATCTTTCAGGTGAGGACAACGACGAAGATGATGTGGTCTACTGTTATCCTGCCGAGGGTGGCGAGGATAATTAGTAGTTCGAAGTTAAGTTCTGCCCCAGTCGGTTGCCCTGTGGTATGGGTTTTGGCACCACTGGTTTTTGTCTTGTGTTTTATTTCCACTGCAAAGGTTTTGTGTCACTTTGTGATGAATTAGGGTGTGAACCCTCTATGTAATATTTATAACTCTACTGCTTGTTTATCCATATTTAGAGTACTTGTGATGTTTATCAATTGCTTGCGATGAAAGTGTGAGGCTAGTCGCTTTCCTGGGGACTAGCTGAACATGAGTATGAGTTGTGTATAATTGAGATGGTTGGGGGATAGCTATTGTGGTTCGAGTCTTCTGGGGTACGTATCGTGTTTGGTCGCCACCATCGAGTGGTTTGACGGGCGTATGACGGGGAGGACTGGCAAGCTATCCTTATGATTATCTCTTTTGTACACTTCTCGGCATTTTTGGATTTGTATTGTGAGTGGGTAAAGATTATGGCAAGTCTGCGATAAGGATGGATGGTTACCGCACATATTCGGTTTTTATTCGAGACCCCATCCATCTAGATAGTTTGCATTGCCGTAATAGTTACTCTTCATAATGCACTTCCGGGGTGCCCATATCAAATTTCAGTGAACCAAATTTTGTTGGAACCAGTAAGTTGTGCTCTTTTATATAAAAATACATGACTTCTTGAAATCTTAATAGAAAATATCAGTCAAATATAATAACTTAAGGCTACAATCTAAATAATTACAAAACTGCCATTTTCAGCCTTTCCCACTTGTTATTTTTGTATCTCCCAATCCAGAGATGCAAATGACTTGATTCTTTCTCCTAAAATCGTGTTAGGACATGCCATACCTACTGTATTTATCTCAAAATTTATTAATCATTTTTGCATAGGCATATTTAATTGATTCTTATTTTCATATTCGCTTTTATCGGTAGATTCAGACAATTCGAAGTACGTGGAGCAAGAACCAGAAGTTGAGTGTGACTTATCGCTGTAGCAAGGCAAGAATCTAGAGCAAGCATCTAAGTATATTGAACCTATATTTTCAATAAATTGTTTTGTTCGCGAAAGCAATATCTATATGCATGTTTCGGTCTTGTTAAAATGGGAAAAATGGGTAGAGTTTATATTACCCAATTGTATGCATTTCTATTCCTTGGTTATTGATTCCATGTTTATACCTTGTCACCCCTAGTTAAGGACTTTGGAGATACTTTTATTTTACCGAACGCTTAGCCATGCTTATTTCTAGACTTAGAGAAATCCGATAGATGGAGCTATCGGTTTAAAACTAGTTTAAAGCGAATGGATGGGTTAAAATCTGAAAAGAATAACCTCTGAATAATAATTGAAAATATATTTGACTTGGACGGATGATAGGGCGATGACGGGATGGTGTTTCCCCGATGCAAGTAGCTCCGTCTGGGTCGTTAAGGACCGACCATGTTGACGTCTATTCAAGCACCCTACGTACTTCCACACGCTGGTATGGGACGGCATAAATTAGTAGCACGAGAGGCTGTGGCCATCTACGCCCGTCCATCAGTCGTGAGGAAGGGTATTCCTTTGGAGGACCTCGAGCGCGCCTGGTTAGGGACGGAGGTGCCTCCCGTGACGGTGAGCCCGCCTTAGTCACCACACACGCACGACTAAGTTGTCGGGGGCCCAGACGTGGTTTAGGTGGTTGGGGCTAAGCGTGCAAAAGGTTTTATTGTGACCTCTAGTCCGCACTCAATATGTAGAGTGTGGGTACAGATATGTATGGATCAAACTAGAGTGTAGCCGTCTGGCTTCTATCACATCGTGTGGGTAAAGATGTACACCTCTGATCAGAGTAAGAACTATTCGAATAGCCGTGTCCACGGTTACAGGACGACCGCTTGATGTGTTAGTCAGTCTATGTTAGCATCCAATTTGGGATTTTTATGGTGATACCATGACTTAGGATAGTCATGGATGGATGGGTATATATGAAAGGCTTGATGCTAAATATGACTTGCTTTGGTCATGAAAAGTGGTATGCTTGTGTAGCATATATAATTGGGCAATGGTGGCCCATGGATGATAATTAGAGCATGGTTTGTGCTCACTTTTAATTACATTTCAGAACTATAAGCTTGCTGTCCTAGAATTTCATATTGCTATATTTTGCAAATGCTTATGTTTTAAATGTAGTACTTGCTCAATAAAATCAGCTTATGCAAAATCAGATCGACATAGCCATACTCCTTGATGTAGAGACTAGCATTACTCCTTTGAACTATTATTATTGTATAAGTCTAGCTGAGTACTTGTGTACTCACGCAGCATCTTTCAGGTGAGGACAACGACGACATTGATGTGGTCTACTGTTATCCCGCCGAGGGTGGCGAGGATAATGCGTAGTTGAAGTTAAGTTCTATCCCCAGTCGGTTGCCCTGTGGTTTGGGTATGGCACCACTGGTCTTATTTTTTATGTTTATATTTTCCGCTGCTACCTTTCATGTCACTTTGTGATGAATTAGGGTGTGAACCCTCTATGTAATATATATATAACTCTGCTGCTCGTTTATCTATATTTAGAGTACTTGTGATGTTTATCAATTGCTTGTGATGAAAGTGTGAAGTTAGTCGCTTTCCTAGGGACTAGCTGAACATGAGTATGAATTTAGAAATGATGAGATGCATGGACGTTGATTCAACCGTAGACCATGTCCCCAGAAGTGTGTATCGTGTTTGGTCGCCACCTTCGTGTGGTTTGACGGGCACACTTTGCCGTTTGGGACTGGTGAATCAACTCTCCAAATATCTCTTTATTTCTGAATTCGGCACGTTGGATTTGTATTGTGAGTGGGTAAAGATTATGGCAAGGCTGCGATGAGGATGGATCTTTACCGTACTTAATTGGGTTTTATTCGAGATCCCATCTATCTAGATATTTCGCGTTGTCATAATAATTACTCTCCATAATGCACTTCTGGGGTGCCTACATATATATATATATATATATATATATATATATATATATATATATATATATATATATATCATATTTCAGGTTATAAATGGAAATGGAAAAAACTGTTGGAATCACTCACTCTACGTGTTTATCACGAACACACCTAGGTTTTGTTTGGTAGACACAAACACAAGAACTAAACAACAGGTAAAGCTTTTGGTCGATGCGGCCACAGCTCGAAGCATGTACACGGCTTTGCTTCTTGCAGATCTTTGGCGCCTCCTATCTAGCTGCTGCATCGTACAGCTCTTGACACGCACGTATCATACTTATTGTCATGCATTTCATGGGAAGCCATACACTACTTTCTTGTGCAAACCTATACAGGCATTCATTATATGCAAATGAACAAAAAATAAACATGCATATACACTAATGTCAAGATTAAATGTCTAACAGTTACCCCTAATCTTGATGTCATTCTCCCACTCAGAGGAGAGTCAGCTCGTCATCACTTCATGCCATGGCAATCAGCGTTTTCTCCTTGTTCTTCTTTTTTCAGGGTACTCATATGCAAAGTGTCCAAGTTTTTGGCAATTGTAGCACGTCGTCTTGGACCTCTTTGGCTTCTTCATTGGGCTTTAGCCAGCACCACCACTGCCAGTGCTGTTGGACATGGGAAGCAGATGATCTCCATTCTGGTCATCACGCTTACATATCCTTTCCTCACAGGGGCGGATCCAGGATTTTAGGTCGATGGTGTCATCACGAAGTCTTAACGGATATAAAATGAAGGAACATCAGTACTAGAAATAAAGTTGAGAAATCCAACGGACTAATTTAGGCTTTACATTGATTATACCCATCACAGAAGCATTCTACGATTACGATCTTCCATCTTCTGAAAACGATCTATCACAGCATCGTTTGATATTACAGCTAGCAATTTAGGCTCAACAAAGCAAATGACGCAATGATTCATAAACTTGTTGCCAATACGATTCCAAAGTACTGTCTTCACAATTTTCATTGCCGAAAAACATCTCTCCACCGATGTAGTAGCAACAGGTAAAACAAGCACCAGATTTAGAAGCCTATAAACCAGACCAAAAGCAAGGTGCTTCTTTGTATCAACCATCACTTTTGTAAGTTCAGTTAAGCTGTTTAAGTTGGAAAATCTTTCATTAGCTTGTACATTATCAATGTAGAACTCAAGCTCAAGTGCAAGATCCTTTAGTTCCTCTGAAGTAAAATCATCAGGATATAGCTTAGCTAATTCCATTAAGCTTTCCAATTTGAAATCACTAAAAGAGTCCTTGGGACTAAAAGCAGCCATGTACGTAAGCAAATTAGAATTTGTTTCATTGAAGCGATCATTGAACTCAATTAGTAGCAAGTCAATAACAGGGTTCAAACAATCCCATCTATAGTGTTCATAATTGCTGCGGCCTATCCTTTTTCTTGGTCTATGGCGATCAATGTATTGTTCTTCCATATCTAACTTAGGAATGCCATACTCTTCAAAAAAGAATATGTTTTCTCCAATAAAAATTTCCATCCATCATCTCTGATTTCCTGAAATTTTTTCTTTGTCAACTCCACCTCTAACATGGCTGCCAATATATCTTGATCTTTCCTTTGTAAGCAAAGTGACAGAGCATTTGCATGTCCCAAGATCATCAACATGAGCTGCAAATGAAGCACAAAATCAAAATCCTGAAGATAATCAATGAGCCCACGCGCTTGACGTCTCTTCTTATCATTTGGACCATCTTTTTCCACATATTTGAGCACTTCAATAATAGATGAAAATAGGCTGTTAAGACTCTTAAGGGTCTTATAATGCGAACACCACTGTGTTTCTCCGGGTCTTTGAAGTGATTGCTCTTGGTTCAATCCTGAACCAGTACAAATTTGTCCGCTACCTATTGCTTTCTTTACTCTTTCTTGTTGACTTTCTCGGATTATGTCTTTCCGTTTGCAAGAAGCTCCAGCCACATTGAGAAGAAGAGATATCATATCAAAGAAGTCACTAATATCATCATTCTTTTTTGCTACTGCCACTAGACTAACTGAAGTTGGTGAGCAAAACAGTGAATGTAGTATGCTGACTTATTCTCTCTCATGATCAAAGCTCTCAAACCATTGAACTCACCTCTCATATTGCTTGCTCCATCATAACCTTGCCCTCTGACTTGTTTCCAACTTAATTTATACTCCTTAAATAATTTATCAATATTAGATTTAAGACATGAAGATGTTGTTTCACTGACATGAACAACACCAATGAGTCTTTCTTTTAGCACTCCGTATTTGTCAACATATCTCAAAACCACAGCCATTTGTTCCTTGTCCGAAACATCAGCAGACTCATCAACCAATAAGCAAAACACACCACCGCTGATCTCTTCAATAATAGACTCCACTATGATCTGCACATATTAAGAACCATTTTTAGAGTTGAAACATCATTTATTAAATAAAAATAAAAATAAACCAATATTACCTCTGCAAAGCATTGAGCAATGTCTTTTTGAATTTCTAGAGCTACCATTTGACAATTTTCAGGAGCGTTTCTTAGCACAACCTTTTTAATTTTTTCATTTTGCTCTGCTAAAAGCTTAACCAGCTCCAAAAAATTCCCCCTATTAATAGATTCTTCGGATTCATCATGACCACGAAATGCTAATCCTTGATGCAACAAGAACCTGGTAGCATTTATGGAGGTACTTAGTCGTATAAAATATTCCTCCTTTGTAACATCCCTTTGCTTGTTGAGACCAACCATAATTGACTGATCTGGCTTTAGCAAATTGTTACATCTTTTGAGAAAACCATCTAACTTTTCTGCATGAACATCTAGTCTGTCTTTCTTGTTCCAGGAAGAGAAACCTTTTGTTACAAATGCATCATTTCCAGCTTGTCCATCAATGCAATCTCTAAACAAGTAGCAGTAAAGACAAAAAGCTTTATCTACCTTTTCACTATACTCTAGCCAATCATACTGCTCAAACCATTCTGGGTTAAACCGTCGTGACTTGCCAATAATAATGGTTTGTGAGTACTTAAAGCCAGGTTGTGGTCGGTATGGACCTTTGACAAGGTACCTTCTCCTTATTTGATCTTGTAGCTTAAGGCCAGGATATTCTGTGATTCTCTTTCTGTTAGCTGGATCATATGGGAGTTCATCTAAATTTACATCTTTTGCTGACAATATTAAAGGAGAACTGGTAGTAGCATTTGTTTTTGATGCACCTTGATTTGTTTGTGAAGTTCCTTGATCACTAGTTGATGGTAATTTTCTTTTCAAGAAATGCTCCATAAATTTTATGCTACCTGCCAAATTGGTGAAATAAAATTATAAAGCCATTACCTAAGATACTTATGTGCATAGGTAAAATTTTACATTAACAGCATCGGCACCCAGGCCTGTCAACACCACTAAGCTAGTTAGTTTCTTACCTGAACCTGACATCGTGGAAGAGGCTTAAAAGCTTTAACCTGACAAGGCAAATGGACAATCAGAAGATGAGACCATGAACGTGAGGGAATGAGGGATTGCTGCAAAAGAAATCCCAATCAGGAATCAGCGGCAAGCTGGCAATGAAAACACAATAACGCGGGATCAAAAATCATTTGCGAAATTGGAAATTTGGAATTAGATTAGATTGTATCTATCCTCACCTCATAGCTGTAGCTCCTGCGTTTTTTTTCCAATCGCCCCTGGTGCTGCCGTGCTGAAGTGCCGTCCGCGTCGGTTTAGTTTCCGTCGGATCGTATTCGTATTCGTAGCTTCGGCTGCCTTGTAGGCTGGAGTACCTGCTGAACTGGGCCATTTTTCTTCAGCTGGGCTTTGCTTGGCAGGCTGGACTGGTGTCACTTGGCAGACCGAGCTGGTGTCATCCACTATATGAATATGGGGTTTAGCTGGGCCAGGCCGAAGTCATTGGTGTCACAGGACACCACATGAAGCAACGTGGATCCGCCACCGTTTCCTCATATGCTTTGAGACAGCCAATTGCCTCATCAAACGGCGTGGTGTCCAAGTCAGAGAACTTCTCGATTGCAGCGATCACCTGGAAGAACTTGTAAGGCACATGAAAGTAGTTTCTTGACTTGTTCATCATCCTCCATAGTCACACCAAGATCACTCAACTTGTTCGCCAGGCCACTGATTTTATCAGCAAACTCGTCAATTGAATCGGTTTCCTTCATTTGCAACGTGTTGAATTCACTCTTCAAGGTTTGCACCCGCGCCTTCTTCACCTGATCAACACCAAGGCACCTTTTCTTCATGCTCTCCCAAGCCTATTTCGCTATCTTCTTCTTGACGATTTTTTGCAGCACATCATCGGGGACGGACCCGAAAAGACATGCCAACTCCATCTTGTCCTTCCTCGTTTCCACAGCGGCATCATCCGCAAGCTCGATGGTGTGCCAAATGCCATGCGCATCCATGGTGGCCTCCATCTTGATCGCTCAGGTGGAGTAGTTGGTGGCGGTGAGCACCAGGTATGGAAGGGACACACCACCCTCCCTCATCGATTGCGACGGAATGTGGTCGACAATGGACATCTTCTTAAAGCGAAGGATCTTGGTCATATATTGGCTCTAATACCAAATATTAGAATCGCTCCCTCTAGGTGTTTATCACAAACACTCACACAGGTTCTTTTTGGTGGACACAAACACAAGAACTAAACAACAGGTAAAGCTTTTGGTCGATGTGGCCACAGCTCGATGCATGTATACGGCTTTGCTTGTTGCAGATCTTTGGCGCCTCCAATCCAGCTGCTGCATCGCACAGCCTCCTGACACGCACGTATCACACATACTATCGTGCATTTCATGAGAAGCCACACACTACTTTCTTGTGCAAACCTATACAAGCATTCACTGTACGCAAATGAACAAAAATAAACATGCATATGCACTAATGTCAAGATTAAATGCCTAACAAAATATTCCATCGTAATTATGTTCGACATTGTTTGGGACATTGTTTTGTACAAAAAGATCTAATCTTATCAGCCGCAGGATCAATTTCTTCACAAAAAAAATTACGCCAGGAATAATCCAGGACAATTCCAAAATAATTTTACATTCCAGCATGGATGAATCGATTGATGAGAGTCGCAGCGCCCAATGCTCATGCTCATAATGGACATATTTTGCTAGAGCTAATTTTATTGAGATATTGATATTTTAGACATAGAGCCAACTATCTCCCTTAATTGGCTTGTTAACTACCAATTGTTGCCTTTTCTTTTGCTACTAGTAAACAACATGAGCTAACAATTACGCACCGTGTCGACACTCCACTGACATTTCAGTACTCCACTGCCATCCTTTCACAATGTATGCGTGCCCGACCGGCCGCGTGTCATGATCAATTCTTCTAAGTATGGCAACTTCCGATCTGCAGATGACGTCACCGTGCCCTAGCTCCAGGGCGAAGCGCGCCACCGCATCACTTGATGCCGCCGCGAGGGCCCGCCTCGCCATCGTACCGGGCAGCGCGGACAGCAGCGGCAGCGAGCACAAGGCCGCGGCGGCTGCGCTGTCCAGCCTCGTCAACGAGTACCTCCTCGAGGCGGACGGCGCCACCGTCCCCTCGGCCGCTGTCCTCGCCGCGGGAGGCTCAGACGTGGAGGACGACGAGCATGACAGCCGCGGCGACAGTGGCTCGGCTGCTGCCGTGGAGGAGGTCGACGAGATCACACGCGTTCTTGACGCTGCCGGTAGCGGTGACGACCTACGACGCCGGATCTTCGCCGACGTGGTGGATGCCATGCGCGAACTGGAGAACGTCCGCGCCGAACGGTCTGCGTTCCGGCGCGCGGTGATGTCCCTCCTGCGGGAGCGCGTCCACGACGCCGGACTGTGCAAGGCGCGGTGGGACAAGACGAGTGGCATGGCCGCCGGGAGCTACGAATACATCGACGTCGTCATCGCCGCAGCGGAGTCTATGACATACATAGTCGACATCGGCTTCGCCGGAGAGTTCGAGGTGGCGCGTCCGACGGAAGACTACGAGGCCGTGCGCTCGGCGCTGCCGGAGGTGCTCGTCGCAAGGCCCGACGACGTGAGGAAGATCGTCACGGCGGCGTCGTCGGCAGCACGTCGTTCGCTGAAGCGCCGCTGCCTCAGCGTGCCGCTATGGAGGAAACGGAAGTTCATGCTGGCCAAATGGCTTGGGCCATACAGGCGGACGGTGAACGCGGTGCCAACGTCGGCCGGCACGGCGGTGGCTGGTGGTGGCGCGTCGGCTGTCTACCGGACAGTCCATGGTTTCCAGGCGCCGCCTCAGATCATGACGTCAACAGGGCTCTCGGGTTGATATCCATATGGTAGGGAGTTCATTTGGAGATCCTCGGTACTTAGCATTCATAGTGATTGCATGGATGATTGGAGGGTGGTTAATTAGGGGTGATGTATATTTTTCGTTGGAGAATAATTAGCTAGCTATTATTTATGGGGAATAATTAATTCATCCCTTTTCTTTGCTTGAATTTTTTGTCAGGTAACTATTTTATTTTTTTGTACATTTGTATGCAATGATATTTATTTCATTGCGAATTGAAAATTATAAAAAATGTAAAATAGTTGAAAAATGGACTGCATGGTTTCAAATTCACACGTCTTTTAGTTTCGGTGTTTAATTTGATAGAGAACCCAGTTTGCTCTTGCACATATAGTTCCAGTTCACAATATTTTCTTTTGTTAATTGCAAGATGTTTACGTCAAATGAGGGAATTGAGGATTTTACTGTATGTATTGATATAGGCTCAAGGAGTATATATGTTGAATACAAGAGATGTGAGAAGACTAAACTACCCTTACACACTATTGAGAGGGCCTTCTCGGCAACCAAGATTACCAAGACTGAGTTGTGCAACAAGATGGCAGATGGTTGGCTCAATCCCTTAATCGTGTGCTACATTGAGCAACATATTTTCAAAAGGCTTGCTCCAAACAAAATTAAAAAAGCATTTTGAAAGAAGAAAGATAGGCAAATGTAATTGTCCATATCTCCCAAAGTAGCAAGGCATAATTAAAAACACAGTTTTGTCTTTACATTATTTTTGTTTTTTTATGTTAATATATCTCAAATGTGAAAATACTAATACATCGGTGTTCTTTGTTTGGCAGTGGCAGATTATTCATATGTATATGCTTCTCTCCTCTAGCTCTAGTTGATGCGGCTGGGCGCCCAATCTTCTGATAGGTTCGATTTGGCGACGTGAAGACGTTTATGTTTTGAGGTTTCTGATCAGCGATCGTTACCTCGCAACCGCTATACTCATACGTCTAGTTGTTATCAACCACACTCTCACGTAGTCGATCTCACCATGAAGGTTTTATCCCTACAAGCAATCAAAGAAACTCACAAGAATAAGGAAGAACGCAATCTAAATTGCAGATGAATGTTTAGCACACGAAGTTGGGTTCTACAAACCGATCTAGACGACGAAACTGCAATGGTAAAATAATCTAAGCAAAACCCGACCCTAAACAACGACGGCTACTGTATATATATGAGTTAGGATGTCCTAGGGTTAACCCTAAAGCGTACACCCCTTGGGCTTAGCCCATGACACAATTACAAGGCCCAAACAGAATTGGACTGGAAGAGGTACGTGTCTTATTTCGACAATTTCAGACAGATCAGGAGGAATTTTGATGTAGGAACAAAACCATCTGAAAGTAGACTCCGTAAGCTTTCCAACAAGTACTCATGGGCCCCGAGAGTCCTTCTAGATCAACGGCTAGATCCGTTTGAAGTTGATGCTGTCAGGAGGCCCGAATCCGAATCCAAAAAGTGCAGAACTTTATCTCTTGCCTTCTATGGACCAAAAATGACGTGGTGATGTAGGAGTAGACTTGGGTAAAGTCCTAGTTTGGTCCCCAATCAACTTCTTTGATCATCCATGCGTTCCTTGCGCTCGGTTTCTTTCCCTTCACCCAAGCAAGTATCTCTGCAAACGAGAACACACAAAATTCATGGTGCAGTAACGCCTGTTCAAATATATAACACGTAAATCTTACGTATAAAGTATGCACCTTTGGTTGATGAGTACATAAGGTAGCTATGGTCATATCCGAGCTAGTGATGTCCTCATCATTCTTCCCTTTTTGATTGGAAACCGTCCGTGGTTTCACCTTGTCATTAAGCCTAATGAACATATCTTTATCTTTCATAACATAGGGTGACGTAGTATTGTGCATATGGTTAGATTCCGAAATATTTAAACACGGAGAATTCTTTGTAGTGTTGTACAGCTCACAACACTTCCCTTCTTACAAACCAACCTGCAACTCAATTAAACAACTAGAGAAACCAGATAGAGAATTATTTATACTCATATGGTCCTCTAGATAAGACATGTCATTATAAAAAGAAGGTATATCTAAATTCGAACAAATGTATATTCTATGCACATTATATTCTCCTTTATTATCATAATTGCCAATAACATGAAAAGTCACATGAGAAAGACATGGCAAATCAGATCTAGCAAATAATTTCTTCTCTAAATAATTGAGTGGACAAAGATCATCAAATTGAATATAGCCCCAAGTATTTAAAGAAGATAGCAATCTAAGCTCTTCATTCTCGCTAGCAATGTGAACAACATGTCTAAAATCAGCACATGGTGGTTCAACAACATTACTAACATGTTCATTCACTACTTATGGCATGGATATAAGTGAAGCATTGCACAACTCTTCTTTATCACAAGAAATAGGAACCAAATCATCGTGTGACAAAAGTAATTTAACACACGATTCCACTGGTGATTGCTCTAAACTAACATAATTAGTGGACATATATAGCACATCAGAATTGTCCATACCTTGAGTGAATGTAGCATCATTTCTGTTACCTTTGTTCTCATTTTCAAAAACTGTAGGTGCACTCTTAATTAAAACATCTTAAAACATGCATGGAACATCAGGTGGATCTTTTTTCTCTATGTCTCTTTTCTTTTCCTTATTACCTTGGCTCTTCTCAGATACATGCAAAATATCAGTGCCTAATGCAATATGTTCGTTTTGTAATAACTCAGGTTTAGGTGAAGGCATCAAAACATTAGTATTATTACATTTATTTCTCAAAACCTCATGGTTTTTAATATTTTCCCTCTCAAGATCATCTTTCAAAATTTCAGCAGGGGACATAGGTAGCAACTTAAATTTCTTGCCATTATGTGTGAAAGTGTACGTGTTAGTTCTACCACGGTGCACAACATCTCTATCATATTCCCAAGGTCTATCCAAAAGTAGAGAACATGCTTACATTGGAACAACATCGAATATGGCACTATCATGATAATTGCCTACTGAAAACTCCACTTTCACAATTTTACTTACCTTCAACTTACCGCAAGAATTGAACTACTGGATGTAATAAGGCCGAGGATGCGGTTGCGTCGGCAATCCAAGAAAGGCAATTACGGCCACTTGGACAAAGGGTAGGCCGGTTCCTACAATTGGAGATAGAGTAGGACTCGGCTTCATATTACCTTGCATGACAAGAAAAGAGATATAGTCTTAGCCGGATACTTTATGTACCGATAAAGAAAGCCCTTGGTCACATCCGACTGGGTTTCCTAACCTATAACCCTCATCCCTCTAGTATATAAGGAGAGGTAGGGAGCCCCTTGGGGCAGATGATTCCACATACCGCGAAAGCAATACACCACAACTGAAAGTAGGGTATTACCTCATCTTGAGGGCCTGAATCAGTATAAATCGCATGTGTCCTTTCAAATCCATCGAGTGTAGCTCCGACGAATAACCCCATATAATTATTGCCGGTACAAAACATCGACAACCGCAGACTACTTTTATAACAACCCAGTTGTTGACGCCGAAAATCACCGGCAGCGTCAGAAACGAGCCGATGATCTAGTTCGGCGCCTAGAGACACGCGAAGGCCTGGGAGATTTGCTTAACTCCAGTGCAGGTCCTAAATCTTGAGGTTCGTAGGCGTGCCAGTCAATTTGACCCTGCAATTGACAAGGAGATAGAAAATATTAGATCGTTGAGCCAATCGGTTGGAAGCCGAATTGGACTCGCTCCATCGGCCGATGGCCGATATAGACGAGCACTTACACATCGACTATAAGCCGATGATGGCATAGATAAGGAACAATTAATTAATTAATTAACTACCCTATAGCCGATTGCAATAGAGGCGCAGGTAAACAAAATAACAAATAAACAGTACAATCGGCTTTAGATGAGACGAAACCTAGTAACTACCGATGGCCGTACTGTTAATGTCAACCTTGACAGATCGGACCGAACCAAGACAGTGTAAGATTAACATTAACAACGCTAGACCGATAGAAACTAGATTAATCGTGCTTACCATGATAGATCGACTGGGTATAAAGATATTTTATCAGCTAAACACTCCGATAAGACATCGCATAAACATCCATCGGCTCAGTAAGGATAGAATTATTATCACCAGTCTAATAGATCGAACCTAACCGTTGCAGCACAGACTGATGATGATAACAGAACCTCGATGGGCCGATAGATCTAACGCGATCATGATGTAAAATATGATAACTTATCGGCTATACATCCCGATAAAACGCTTGCATAAAACCGATCAGCCTAGCAGGAATAATTTATCACGCAGTTTAGTAGGTCGGACCTAACCGATGCAGCACAAACTGATGATAAGTTACACCCAGTAAGCCGATATGCCTATGCACACGTGATGTGATATATCTACTCGGCCTATGAGATCAAACCTAACTGATGCAGCCGTAGACAGAACAGATATATCGTGGTAAGCCGACTATCGCAGGCCAACTAGAATATCGAACCTAACCGAGGAAGTCCTAGTCGATACGGTAGTTGGGGTAACGAGACTTACCCTCTCGCAGGAGGTCAAACTTAACCGATGCAGCCCGGCTCGAGAAGCAAGAACCCGTTGAAAAGGGTGGCAATGCGCCGAAGTTTGTATTGATCTGTGTATGATTTACATGGTCCCCGGGCATACATATTTATACCCCGAGTTGATACTGTCCTGATCGAATACGAAACAGGAATTTCCTAACTATAAAAGGAAAATTAACAAGCCTTGATCGGACACGAGATCAGGTTTTCTAAAAAAATATTATCTCTGCTTAATTACAGATAAAATATTTAATTGACTTCCCGTGGTCTTCACGATCCTTTCTCAAACTCGGTTTCTTCTGGATTAAACCCCATTAATTGACTGTAATATTTCCTTAACCAAATTTAATAAAGAACCGCACCAAATTTTGGCGTTAACATATGCCCCCCAATTTCGGAGTTTGTCATCGAACTTCGAAATTCTTCTGTTTGGGCTTCAAATTCCTTTCTCACCGAGGCGGCCCAAGGTAGCCCACTTTCCTTAAATGTTTGAAACAGTGCCAACGGGCTCGATTCCCGCCCGGTCATCATACCTCCATAAACCGCTTTGCCTTCCTAGCCTCCTTTCTTTACGCTTTCACATCACCAGAGTTCTTTCCACTTCCTCCAAGACCTCGATGAACTCTGGCGAACCCAGGCGAACCGCTGCGGTCTTCTTCTTCAACCTCCGATCTTCGCTCATCTCCTTCTTCTGTAATGGCTTCCGCAATCGCTGTCCTAGAGGTAATCTCCTTGTCTGATTGCCTTCTCTGTCTCGTAACTTAGATTGGATCTGCCATAATCTTCTCCCGTTCCTCTTGTTCTTGTTTACCGTAGCACCTTAGGGACCAGATTTTGATTCCGGCCGCCGATTATCCAAACTTCTTCTACCATGGTCCCATGGGTAGTGAAGATCCTACAGATTTCATCAACGCCGAAACTCAACGCATCCCTTTCAAGAACTCTGCCATGTTAGTTAGCGATTGGAGCAACAGTTTTAGGTTATGGCCTAGCAAGCTTCCAGGGTGGAGGAACTAGTATAACAGAGTATCGGCCGCCAAGAAAACTCTTTGGGACGATGCAGACATCGGCCACTGCATCAATCTCTCGCTGGCCGAGATGGAGAGGAACGAACCTCTGCTTGCATCGGCCTCGTACTTCTGGTCAGACGCCCTCAATGCCTACCTATTTGGTCATGGGCCGATGACCCTAACTTTGATAGATGTAACCATGCTCACTTGCCTTAGCACAATGAGTTACATCAATCCCTTCAATCTCCAATTTAAGCCTACTCATTGGCTTCAAGCAAAGAACATTGGTGGTTGGTCCAAATACATATCAATCCATAACAAAGGGACCGGACCAGTCGATGATTGGGAACACGTCGCTTTCCTGAATCTATGGTTAGAACAGTTTGTTTTTGGCGGTGCAACCCTTGGCCCAACAACCAATATGCAATGTTTGGTAGAATGTTTGGCCGATCGGAAACAAGTTCCCTTGGGGCAATATCTTCTAGGCACCATTTATCAACTGCTGCATCAGGTGGCAGTCAAGCTATCGGCTAGCCAGCCAGTTGGTCATATCGGGGGTCCTTGGTGGTTTGTGCAGTTATGGCTCAATGTGTACACATCCAAGGCAATTCCCAATACCTCCTTCCTTAATCTAACTTTCCCAGCCGATTACACGGAGGAACAAGAACCCACCTATCGCCGATGCATCTCTATGGGCAAAGCTGCATCGGCTCTTCCTGGCGGTAAAATAACTCCCGTCAGACTCGGCCAATGGTTCAAAGGCCTTTATTATGGCTTCACAAAGGATGCCACACTGTGGTTCGCATATGATGATGCATCATCATTTGGGATGCCCTCCAACTTCAATCCACTTGACGTTCTGGCCAATGATGAATCGAAGACCATATTCCTATCGGCCATTACTCCCCATCTTCTACCGATTGGCTTCTCTCAAGGCCGATCACAGCCATCATATGAATTCTATCACCCAACAGTCAGCTCCCGCCAGCTCGGCCTCGGTCAACTCCCCATCGGCTTGTTCTTCATCGACAAACTCCAGGCCCGGGGAAATGTAAATAGCGCTCTAGAGTACGATCGGCTGCGGACACTAACAAAATCCCTATCTCTGGGCACCGCTACCGACGTGGAAGTATGCACTGCCAATACAAAACTTTTTGCCCGATGGTGGTCAGAATGGAGGAAACACCTATTCAACTCATCGGCCATCCATTGCTGTTCTCGCCTCAACTCCAACTACGTCGAATCTAATGACGAGGTAACATTCCATCATCCTTTAATCATTTTTCGATCATCTCTTACAATCCTATCTTGCAGGCTGTTGATGTCGAGCCACCAACAACAAGCACCAGTGCCCGGCCGATTATATACCAACCACCATCGGCCAACCCACACCTAGGGCATGATGCTCCCCCTCCATCGGCTCTTCTCCGGGCGCCACGGCCGACAGGACCAAAACGCAAGAAGCTGGCATCTCCCCCTCACAAGAAGTAGAAAATCAGTGCTGATGTCATGGTCATGGTGCCGCCTGCTACTCAAACAACATCGGCTCCTTCATCCCCGCAGGTATGTGCTAAGTCTTGATATTATCATCTGTTTCCCATCTTCACATTACCGATCTTATTTCCAGCCTGAGTCATCGGCTCCCGAACCTCAACCTTCTGCTGACATCCCTGTATGCATCGAGCCGATGACTTCTACAGCCATTCCAATTCCGTCATCTAGCCCTGAAGCCGATACTGAGATTGCTCCTACTTCAGCGCCAGACATCGGCCACTCTGAAGAACAACATATCCAACCATCTGATGCCGATGTCACTCCTCAAGCTGCCCCTTCCCTGCCTCAGGTAATTTCTTCATAACCACACTTCATTTTAACTCACTACTGATCCCTTTACTGATGGCAACCTGCAGTCCTTAGCCGATCTATTTTCCTTCGACATCGGCAAGTACTTGGAAGCAGATGAGGAAACAGCCACCAGTGCAACAACCAAGCCATCCTTTCCAGCTGACGTGCACGAATACTTGCTAAATATCAATCGTCTGCTGGAAAACCCGATCGACGCATTGGTGGAGGATTGCGGGCCGATCCGGGCCAGATTTGTAGAGATTGAGCATCACTTGCCCGAAGAGCTCATCGACGCACTGACCCCTGCAGCATACCTAGAATCTTACAAATTCCAACTTGTCAAGCTTAGGCAGCGTATAGCCGATCGTGCCAACCAACAGAAGATGATCCAAGACATCCAAACCGATCGGCTATCAGCTCAAACGGAAAAAAAGAAGCTTGATGACATGGTAGCTGCCCCTCAAGAACTCTGACCCAAACTAGACCAACTGAAGAGAAGGGAAGCCGATCTGCTGGCATAACTTGAAAAAATCCGCAAGGATATCGCAACAACCGAATCCCAGCTCATCGGCCTACCACATGCCATACAAGACCAAGAAGCCAGAGTTGCAGCAGCAGTGCGTCAAGTCATTCATCGACGCAAAATCATAAAGACCATTCCAAGCTCCGATGAAGACGATATCCGTGCCATAAATAAAATCGACCAGATTCGTCTACGTGCCATTGAAACAATTCAAAAATTCTTGTAAAACTTTAACATTGACGCCGTTGATGTTGCTCCAGAACATGCCGATCACCTTTTGCTGTAATATAATCTGGTCGGCTCTGTTGCTTACTCATCTTATTCCAGCTTTGCTTGATAGTATTTTATTTATTTGATCTAAAGGCGATATCAATTGATATCGGCTATCTTTAGGCGATGCAAAAACATTAGCTTTTTTAACTGTTTTAGAAATCAGCCGCATCCAGCCGATTCAGGAGTTGATCCAAACGCTCGGATAGTACTTCTTGAGATATTTCCCATTACACGCTTTAGCAAACTCCGTCCCCCCAAGATCTTCTAATATGTAGGTATTGCCAGGCACACAACGATTAACCCGATAGGGCCCTTCCCAATTAGGTGACCACTTCCCAAACTTACTATCTCTAGACCCGATCGGCAAAATCAATTTCCATACAAGATCTCCCTCAGCAAACGACTTATTCATCACCTTTTTGTTATAATGCCTAGCCGCCTTAGCCTTATTTTCCTTGATCCTCTCCAGTGCCCTTAACCGATTCTGAGCCAAATCCTCAAGTTCATCTGTCATCAAGCTATAATAATCATCGGCTGTCAATTTATTTTGCAAAGAAATCCTCTTGGAGCCGATATTAGTTTCCCAAGGTAGAACTACTTCATGTCCATATACCAACTAGTACGGTGGCACTCGAGTAGATCCATGACATGCCATCCGATAGGCCCACAATGAATCTGCTAATGTAGTATGCCATCGTCGTGGCTGTTCATCAATCTTTCGCTTGATTAATTTGATTAGACTCTTATTTGAAGCTTCTGCCTGTCCATTGGCTTGAGCATAATAAGGTGACGAATTTAATAACTTAATTCCCATACTGACAGCAAATTGTTAAAACTCATCAGACACAAAAATAGACCCCTGATCAGTAGTTATAGTCTGAGGAATTCCAAACCGATAAACGCATCCTTAGACGACTTTCTTCAAAGGAATTGCTTCTACCCACTTTCTAAAATAATCTGTTGCCGCCAATATGAATTTATGCCCTCTACTTGACGGAGGATAAACCTGGCCGATCATATCAATTCCCCATCCTCTGAACAGCCATGGTTTGATGATAGGATTCATAGCCGATGCTGGTGCCCGCTGTATATTTCCAAACTTCTGGCAATCTTGACATCCTTTATAGTACCTGAAGCAATCTTCCAGCATTGTCGGTCAAAAGTATCCTACTCTTCTCAATACCCACTTCATCTTATGAGCCGATTGATGAGTTCCACAAACGCCCTCATGCACTTCGCACATAACCACTTTGGCTTCTTCCAAATTCAGGCACCTCAGCAGAACTCCTTCAAAAGTCCGATAATATAATTCTCCATCAAGCAGCACATATTTAGTAGCTTTATACCTAAGTTTCCTAGAAACCGATTGCGACGGATTTTGCAGATAACCAATTATTTCCTGTCTCCAATCATCGGCTTTATCCTGAATATCATTATCGGCTATTTCAACTTCAACCTGTTTATTCAGCCGATAACCCAAAGCAATTTGCGCAAGATCATTGGCTTCTAAATTCTGTTCTCTAGGGATATGATCCAATGATACCATCCTGAAATCCTTCAATAAATCTCTGCATTCTTCATGATATGACCTCAAAATATCATCCCTGCATTCATACTCCCCAGATAGTTGCTTGATCACCAATAAGGAATCCCCAACAATTTCTATGATATCGGCCCCGATTTCCTTTAAGAGTTGAAGTCCTTTCAATACCGCCTCGTATTCCGCTTGATTATTAGTCCGATAGGGTTTAATTGTAAAAGCGAACTCAAAACTTGCCCCCCGAGGCGATACAATGACCAAGCCGATACCAGATCCATGCTTGCAAACCGATCCATCGAAAAATAAAGTCCACGGGATCGGCTCTACATAATTTTCATGAACCCCTCTGTGCTGCACAATGAAATCGGCCACTGCTTTCCCTTGATCGCTTTAGCCGATTCATATCTCAAGTCGAACTCAGTCAAGGCAAAGATCCATTTACCAACTCACCCTTTTAAGACTGGAGCCGACAACATATATTTCACCACATCGGCTTTGCAAACTACCGTGCACTCAGCCGATAGGATATAATTCCTTAACTTCGTGCATGAGAAATATAAACAAAGGCACAATTTCTCCACCGCAGGATATCTTGTTTCAGCATCCAAAAGCCTTCTACTTAAATAGAACACGACTCGCTCCTTACCTTCAAACTCTTGAATTAAAACAGACCCGATGGATTTTTCATCGGCCGATAAGTATAACTTGAATGGCACTCCTTTCTGCGGTGGAATCAGAACAGGTGGAGAACTTAAATAACTCTTAATTCCATCAAATGCCTTTTGCTGTTCTGCCCCCCACACAAACTCTTGATCGGCTTTCAACTTCAATAACGGAGTAAAAGGCTCAATCCTTCCTAACAAATTCGATATGAATCTCCTTACAAAATTAATCTTGCTGATCAACGACTGTAGCTCTGTCTTGTTGCTTGGTGGTTCTGTATTCCTGATGGCTCTGATGCTCTGTTGACTAACTTCAATTCCTCGCTCATGAACCATAAAACCCAAGAACTGCCTAGCCGATACACCAAAAGCGCATTTATTGGGATTCATCCTTAATCCGTATTTCTTTGCCCTTTCCAGCACTTTTCGCAAATCGGCTATATGGCTTTCATCACTCTTGGATTTAACCACCACATCATCGATGTAAATTTCCACTAATAAGCCGATGAGATCATGAAATATATAATTCATCGCCCTCTGATACGTCGCACCGGCACTTTTCAATCCAAATGTCATTACCACCCACTCATATAAGCCGATAGCTCCAGGACATCGAAATGCAGTCTTATGTATATCTTCCTCTGCCATAAAAATCTGATTATATTCTGCATTGCCATCCATGAAGCTAATAATCTTGTGGCCTGATGCTGCATCTACCAACAAATCTGCTATCGGCATTGGGTACTCATCCTTGGGGGTAGCTTTATTCAAATCCCGGAAGTCGATACATATTCTCAATTTTCCATTTTTCTTTTCCACCAGGACGATATTAGAAACCCACTCAGCATATCGGCAGAGCCTTATAAACTTTGCATCATGTAACCTTGTAATTTCTGCTTTGATTGGCTCATATAACTCTGCCTTAAATCTCCTTGGAGCCTGTTTAAACGGCCGATATCCTGGTTTAATAGGAAGCCGATGTTCAACAATGGATCGGCTTAACCCTGGCATTTCATGATATTCCCAAGCGAAACAATCTCGAAACTCTTTCAACAATTTTATAATTCTTCTTGGAATTCAGGACATAATTTTTTACTTATGTATGTCGGCCTTGGCCTATCTCTTGGTCCTATATCAATTTCTTCCAAATCATCGGATGACGTAAATCCTTGTCCCAACTTCCCTTCGAAGTCTTCAATGGTGCCCATTAGAGTAATAGTTCCGAGCCAACTTGCCGAATCGGCTGTATCTCCCGACTGGTGATCTTAAGATAATCCCCTTCCCATACTTTTCCAGACAAACAATCGATACCATCGGCTTCCCAGATCGGCAAATCAGTCATTGCAATGTTGGTCGATTGATCTGCTGGGATTACCTCAACTTGATCTCCCTGTCATTGTATCAGACACTGATGCATTGTCGAGGGCACGCAACAGTTTGCGTGAATCCAATCCCTGCCAAGGAGTAGACTATATGATCCTTTTCCATCGATAATGAAAAACGTGGTAGGTAATGTCTTGTTCCCCACTGTTAATTTCACGTTCAACACGCCTTTCGTCTCTGATGGATTCCTGCCGAAGTCCTTCAACACCATATTTGTTTTGATCAAATCTTCGGCAGTTTTCCCCAACTTCCGATATGTGGCATACAGCATTAAATTGACAGCTGCCCCCCCATCAACTAGCATCTTCGTCATCGGCTTCCCATTTACAAAACCCTTAATATATAATGGCTTTAAATGCCGATGCCTTGATTCTTCAGGCTTGTCAAATATAGCCTGATCGGGTTGCAACATCAACTGAGCAAAAATCTCCTCATCGCCCTCTTCATCAGATGAAAACGCTTTGTATTCCCTAGGCAGAAAGAAAACCATGTCTACTGGAGCCATGGATCAACCTCATCGTCATTTTTCTTCACACGCCATACCTGCTTAGTCCTCTTGTGACGATGATCGGTTTCCTTGTAGTCTCGCCGTTGTTCTTCCTGTTGCTCCTGGTGCCGTAACCGTTGTGCCCTTCTTTTCTGACTTTTCGTAAATATTCCACTAGGACACCACTGAGGATTCTGGATTTGCTGTTCTTCATGTGATCCCTCTTCATCATTTTCTTCAAAAAACTCTTCATGGATTGGCCCTAATCGGCTATGTACCGATGCTCTCCTTTCAAGCGGCCGATCTCGCGAAAATCCTTCATGCTCAAAATCCCGAGATCTTGTAACATTGCATTCAGGACAATCTCTGATCGACGGCAATCTTATCCCTCGTTCCCAGCAAAATTAAAAAAATGGGCAATCCCAATGTGGATTATATCTCTCCTCGTATGACGAAGCCCGCTGTTCCTCTTCACGCCTTGAATATTTATTTACCAGCTGCGATGAAGTAATTCTAGATCTTCTAAATTCCCGATATCTTCCTTCATCGGCTTGATTCATCGATGATCCCACATAAACCATATTCACGGGGAACGGATGTCCATCGATCTTCATCGGCTTCTTGTCTTCAAACTTGATTCTTCCCTGTTCTACAGCCGATTGAATCTGTTGCCGAAAAACTTTGCACTCATTGGTGTGGTGCGATATCGTGTTGTGCCACTTGCAATATCTTTTCTTCTTTAGTTCTTCGGCTGACGGAATTACATGATTTGGCAGAAGTTGTATCTGTTTCTCCTGCAGTAATAGATCGAAGATTTTATCGGCTTTATTAATGTCAAAATCGTATCGCTCCTCCTTGCCGATATCCTTCACCCACGGGCATGACACCGATCTCTTATTTCTAGCCCATTCCGCCAATCAAACTTCAGCATCGGATCCTCCATCATCTGAGTTCGATGAATAAACTTGCACCTGAGCAACCCTTCTCTGAAATTTATCCTTTTTCGCTTCTTGAAATCGGCTTTCATGAGCCGACACTTTCTGTACCGGGTGCGCCAGACTTTCGAACTCTTGTGATGAAAACCTCTCTTTAATTGGCGCTAAAAGACCCTGGAAAGTCAAATTGGCTAGATGCCCGTCGCTCAGATTCAAACTGTAACATCGGTTTCTAACGTCCCGAAACCGCTGGATATATTCCGGTACCGTTTCGTTTGGTCTTTGCCTAACCGATGTTAAATCTGTTAGTCTCATCTCATGGATCCCAGTGAAGAAGTATTTGTGAAACTATTTTTCTAGATCGGCCCATCCCCGAACTGAATTCGGTGGTAATGAGGAGAACCATGTAAAAGCCGATCCAGACAGTGACAAGGGGAAAAACCTAACTCTCAGAGCCTCCTTAGCCGATGCTTCTCCACACTGTGCCAAGAATCGGCTAATATGCTCTACTGTAGATATGCTATCCTGCCCTGAGAACTTGGAAAAATCTGGGACTCTGTATCGGTGTGGTAATGGAACCCTGTCAAACCACTGGGGATATGAATGCCGATACATAAATGTTTGCTCCTTTGGCTTTATCCCAAACTGTTCCCTCACTATTTCTACAACCGTTGCCGACAAGTCTTCTTCCCTTGGGACTTCTTGCTGATATTGTATGGGCGGAGTTTGTAGCCGATTCTGCTTGGGATATTCTCTCTAGTAGTTACCTGAATCGGCAACACCTCCTAGGTAATTCTACTGATATCTCCCCTAATAAGCTGTTTGATGGTATCCCGCAGGAATATCCTGTTGCCCCCCAGCCTGATTCTGTGAAATAAATTTTCCGGTATATCCTTTCTGGGGCCATAAGTAACTTGATTTGGCTCCATCTTTGGTGGGAGATATACAGGACCTCGAGTAGGCTCTTGAGCAATTGATCCATCCACTGCCTTAGATGAGGTTATGGAGCGTGTTCACCAGGATCCCGGATTGATTGATGAGTGCGTGATGTACTGCTTCATTCACCATCTCCTGTAAGGGTTTTATTGGTGGACTCTCAGGTGGTGTACGGCTCGATTCTCCTACCAGAACTGGTTTTGGAAATTGAGATTTCTAAATCGGCCCTTGTCGCGTCATGCCGAAAGATTCCAAGCAGAGTTTTTGAAAATTGGCCATATTTTGCTCGACTTGCTATCTCTGCTCGTCTGTTAAATCCTCCATATTGACTGGGATCACGTTGTCTGTTTTGATCTCTTTTCCGGCCATGTTGAAATTTCGGGTCCTACCGGGCATGCCAAAAACGTGTTGACGCCAAAAATCACCGGCAACGTCAGGAACGAGCCGATGATCTGGTTTGGCGCCTAGAGACACGCGAAGGCCTGGGAGATTTGCTTAACTCTAGTGCAGGTCCTAAATCTTGAGGTTCGTAGGCGTGCCAGTCAATTTGACCCTCCAATTGACAAGGAGATAGAAAATATTAGATCGTTGAGCCAATTGGCTGGAAGCCGAATTGGACTCGCTCCATCGGCCGATGGCCGATATAGACGAGCACTTACACATCGACTATAAGCCAATGATGGCATAGATAAGGAAAAATAAATAAATTAATTAACTACCCTATAGCCGATTGCAATAGAGGCACAGGTAAACAAAATAACAAATAAACAGTACAATCGGCTTTAGATGAGACGAAACCTAGTAACTACCGATGGCCGTACTGTTAATGTCAACCTTGACAGATCGGACCGAACCGAGACAGTGTAAGATTAACATTAACAACGCTAGACCAATAGAAACTAGATTAATTGTGCTTACCATGTGTTGACGCCGAAAATCACCGGCAGCGTCGGGAATGAGCCAATGATATGGTTCGGCGCCTTAAGACACGCGAAGGCCTGGGAGATCTGCTTCGCTCCAGTGCAGGTCCTAAATTTGAGGTTCGCAGGCGTGCCAGTCAATTTGACCCCACAATTGATAAGGAGATAGAAAATATTAGATCAATGAATCAATCGGCCGATACAAACTCCTTCCAGCCGATTGCCGATAGCACTTGTACATCGGCTACAAGGCCGATGATGATATAAGCAAATAATAAGCCAACCGACTGCCAATAGAACATGTGCATCGGCTGGAAAGCCGATGACAATGTAAATAATCAAAATAATAGACAATGCAGTCGGCTTTATCCAGTAAAAGATAACTTATCGGCTAAACACTCCGATAAAACATCACATAGACACCCATCAGCTCAACAAGGATAGAATTATTACCACCAGTCTAATAGATCGGACCTAACCGTTGCAGCACAGACCAATGATGATAACAGCACCTCGATGAGCCGATAGATCTAATGCAATCGTGATGTGATAAATTATCGGCTATACATTCCGATAAAACACTTGCACAAAATCCATCGGCCTAGCAGGAATAACTTATCGCTTAGTTTAGTAGGTCGGACCTAACCGATGCAGCACAAACTAATGATAAACTATCCCCAATAAACCGATAAAAACTATGCACGCGTGATGTGATATATCTACTTGGCCTAAGAGATCAAACTTAACTGATGCAGCCATAGACAGAATAGATACACCGTGGTAAGGGGTGACGAGTCTTACCCTCTCGCAGGAGTTCAGACCTAACCGATGCAGCCCGGCTCGAGAAGCAAGGACCCGTCGAATAGGGTGGTGATGCGCCGAAGTTATATTGATCTCTGAGATAGTTTACATGGTCTCCAGGCATACGTATTTATACCCCGAGTTGATATAGTCCTGATCGGACACGAAACATGAGTTTCCTAACTATAAAAGGAAAATTAACAAGTCCTGATCGGACACGAGATCAGGTTTCCTAAAAATTATTAAAACTACCTAATTAATAGATAAGGTAATTAACTGCCATGTCATGGTCTTCACGATTCCTTTCCAAATTCGGGCTCTTCTGGATTAGCTTTCATCGGCTGATATAGCCTCTTTCTTTAACCGAACCTGATAACGAACCGTACCAAATTTTGGCGTCAACACTGTCACAGCCCCAAAATCTAATTTCAGTTAATTAGGGTTGTGACCTACTGCCACTAGAGTGCACAAACAAAATCCTTGCAATGTCGCTTCATGCGAAATTAAAGTTTGCAAATATTTTCAAAACTCTCAATAGTAAAACCCTATCGGCAAAAATGGACCAACTCCTAACAGTGCAACAAACTTCACAGAAACATATTTGAAAAATAATTTATTCAAATACTAGATTATTTACCATGAATCAATATAATTTTTCCAGAATTTATTTCATTAGTTTAGACCCCTCAAAAATTCCAAACAAGTTTCAGCCTGGATCCTTCTCTTTGCCATATGCATTGGTACAGTCTAAGGATTTTTCTGAAGATGTTAGGTTGCACATAAAACCATGGAAAAATTCCTATAAGCACTATCTCACGAAATCAACCCACTGTAAATTTTACATAATTTTATCACTTCAATAAATACTTCAACCAAGTCCCTCAAATCAGCAAAACTAGAAAGCTGGCTGAGACAAATTAGTTTACTTCTAAAATTCACCAAATAAGAGTGAGGATTAATTAGACAGTGCAATTCTACCAACAGGTGTGACACCATGAACCCTACTACCAGGAATTTTCGTTTAATTTAATTCCCAAAGAAGTCACATGAAATAATAGGAGCAAAGCCCTACGGACATGAATCAAGCTGCAGAAAAACTGGATCAGTGACCCCACTTTGCAAATTCACCAAAAATAAACCAGATCACTTCTAACCACGAAATTTGGTCAGCATGTTAAACACATCTTCCTCTACCTCCAGTAATTTTCCCATAATTTATCTCCCTTATTTATCTTCTGAAATCACAGGTGCAAGACAGCTGTCCATACAGCTCACAAAACAGTCTCTGTAGTATTCTCCTCTCATCTCTCACTGACCAGTGGGACCCACAACACCCTAGCCCACCTGTAAGCCTCTGCCAGTCTTGGGACAGTGAGTTTCACCCCATTTCTACCCATGCCTCTCTCCTCTCCATAGGAATTAACTCCAAGGACCCACATGTCATAGGCTAAGCCTAACCACAAATGTGTAGAAAAGTATTCTCTGACATGTGGGACCCACCAAGGACACTGTGGAGATGGAGCAACTCAGCACTGCATGAGCCAACGTGTCATTGCCTCCTTCTTTCTCCCTCACAGCGCACACAGAGAGACCTAGATGAGCTCCAACCTTGGAGACCTCGACCATTTCGCCTCTAATCTCGCCAGCAGAACCTCCTCCTCATCCTCTTCACGCTCCCACCGGAGAAAACGACAGTATCCACAAAGATCACCAGAGACAGAGCCATTTTCCCTCACTGCCGAAGCTATTCGATCGAGCCCGTGCTTACTCCGGTGAGCTCCATCCTTTCCCAACCACCGGAACACGATCCACCACTCCTAACCATTCCATTTTTGCACTTGGTTGCCCTAGTATCACCCGCCGAAGCCGCCGTGCTTCGCTTTCTGCTCTGCAGCGCCGCCGCCGGAGTCATCTCGCCGTTTCGGCCGCCTCGGAGCGAGTCTGACCGAGCCCTTGTGCCAACAACGTTGCCTCGCCTCCAGAAGCCCGCTACCCGAAGGAATTGAGTTGCGAAGCCCTGAGCGCCGAGATCGGCCTCCGTCTTCCCCAACTCCAGCCGAGCTCCGCCACCGCCGATTCGTCCTATGTGGTGAGCCTCGCTTCAATTCTTTGCACCGTAGCCGTCCTCAGGAAGTCTGTAACTTGGTGGACACCGTGTCCTAGCTGCAAGCCGACTGAAGAAAGAGCTGCCGCCGTCGTCCAGAGGATTTCTGCCGCCGCCGAACCAATCGGTGCACCGCCACCGCCGACAGGACCTCACCGGCCTCGTCAAACCTCACGGTGAGAACCCAGATACTTGGTAGACGCATATGCATGCATTAATATGGCCAGCTTGAGCTTGTAGAAAGTTTTCCCCTGTCGACCCGAAAAGAGCCGCCGCTGGAGATCGCCGCCGGCGAGATTCCGGTCACCCGAGGTGTCAAGAAGACCACCCTTAGCTCCGCCGTGAACTCCTCTACCTTTTCTATCTTGGGCCCGACTACAGCCGACGCCGCCATCGCCGTCGCCGCCGCCGAGAAGCTAACCTCCTCTGTTTCACCCCACCGGACCATCCTCTCCGCGTCCGGACGGTCCGCTTCCTTGGTCTCACGTCGCGCCCTGCTCTCACGCCCTGCTCCCGTGCCCTGCTCTGCTTTGCCTCGCTGGCCTGCGGGCCGGGCTGTAAGGGAAATCAGAAAAGAAGAAAGAAGAAAGAAATAGGAAAAGTAATTAAAAGATTTATCTTACAACAGAAAAATGGCTACACTTTGCAAATCCATAACTTCTCCATTTTGACTCCAAATTGAGTGAAACCAATTTTGTTAGCTCTGTAAATTTGTGAAATTTAATACTGTCAAATAAAATATTACCACATCTGTACAGGAAATATATATAAAATAATAAGAAGCAATAATAACTTATATTGTGCTTAAGAACTTGAAATATTTCTATAAAATCCATTATGACTTTTTTTGAGGTGAACCAAATTTCTATGGATTCATAAAAATGTTCTCTTCAATGTTGTAAAATAAAATGTGAGAACTTCTGTGTAGTACTTTTCTCTAAAAATGGAAATATTCTTTATATACCTTTTATTAACCTATAAGTTTATAAATTTCTAGAAAATTCATCCCAATTGCTAAAAATGTGAAACCACTTTTGTTTAACTCAGAAAATTGTAACCTTACTGTGGAAAATTTGTATTCGATAAAAATACCTCCCAAAATAGGCCTAAGTAATTTGCTAACCTTTCCTTTTGTTAAAATTGTAAAATCTATATCTAAATCATTTTAAATCCAATTTCAGTGAACTTAATTTTGTTAGAACCAGTAGGTTATACACTTTCATCTAAAAATGATCACACAAATAGGACCTTAATGGGAAATGCAAGTTACCCCTAATACACTAGGGTGATACACAAATAATTCCAAATCTGCCATTTTCAGCCCTTCTACCTTGTCATTTTTGTATCTCCCAATCCAGAGATGCAAATGACTTGGTTCTTTCTCCTAAAATCTTGTTAGGACATACCCTACCTTCTGTATTTATCTCATAATTAATTGATCATGTTGCATAGACATGTTTATTGCTTCTTATTTGCATATTGCTTCTTATCGATAGATTCTGAGAATACGGAGTACGTGGAGGCTAACCCAGAAGTTGAGTGTGACTCATCGCTGCAGTAAGGAAAGCATCAATACTAACTTCTAAGCAAGCATCTAAGCATATTGAACCTATATTTTCTGTAAATTAATTTTGTTTCCGAAGAAAATATTTATATACTTGTTTCGGTCTATTTAAATTGGGGAAAAAATGGGTAGAGTTAATATTACCCAATTGTATGCATTTCCATTCGTTGATTATTGATGCCATGTTTATACCTTGTCACCCCTGGTTAAGGACTTTGGGATACTTATATGTTACCGAATGCTTAGCCATGCTTATTTTAGACTTAGCAAAATCCGATAGATGGAGCTATCGGTTCAAGACGAATAGATGGGTTAAAATCTAACAAGAATAACCTCTGAGTAATAATTAAAAATATGTTAACTTGGACGGATGATAGGGCGATGAAGGGAGGGTATTTCCCCGATGCACGTAGCTCCGTCTGAGTCGTTAAGGACCGAGCAGGTTGACGTCTATTCAAGCACCCTACGTACTTACACATGCCGGTATGGGACGGCTTAACTCAGTAGCACGGGAGGCTGTGACCATCTACGCCCGTCCGTCAGTCGTGAGGAGAGAGTTCCGTTGGAGGACCTCGAGCGCGCCTGGCTGTGGCCGGAGGTGCCTCCCACGACGGTGAGCCCGCCTTAGTCATCACACACGCACGACTAAGTCGTCAGGGGCCCAGACGTGGTTTAGGTGGTTGGGGCTAAGCGTGCAAAAGGTTCTGTTGTGACCTCTAGTGCGCACTCAACGTGTAGAGTGTGGGTACCGGCGCGGTACAGATCAAACTAGAGTGTAGCCATTTGGCTTCTATCACATCGTGTGGGTAAAGATGTACACCTCTGATCAGAGTATGAACTATTCGAATAGCCGTGTCCACGGTTACGGACGACGCTTGATGTGTTAGTCAATTGTGTTAGCATCCAACTTGGGATTATATGGTTACCATGACTTAGGATAGTCATGGATGGATGGGTTTATATAAGGGATTTTTGATGATTAATGATGAAAGGTTTTATTATTAAATATGACTTGGTTTAGTCATGAAAAGAGGATATGTTTGTGTAACATAATTGTTTGGGCAATGGTGGCCCATGGATGATGATTAGAGCATGGTTTGTGCTCATTTATATGGTATTTTCAGAACTATAAGCTTGCTGTCCTAAAATTTCAGATTGAGTTATTTCTCAAAATGCTTATAGTTTCAAGGTATATTTGTTCAACAAACTTGGCTTTATGCAAAATCAGATCAACTTAGCCATACTCCTTGATATAGAGACTAGCATTACTCCTTTGTTCTATTAATATTGTATAAGCCTTCTGAGTACTTGTGTACTCACGCTGCATCTTTCAGGTGAGGACATCGACGATGCTGATGTGATCTACTACTATCCCGCCGTGGGTGGCGAGGATATTTAGTAGTTTGAGTTAAGCTCTGCCCCAGTCAGTTGCCCTGTGTTTGGGTTTGGCACCACTGGTTCTTGTCTTTTGTGTTTATATTCCACTGCAAATCTTTCTGTTACTTTGTGATGAATTAGGGTGCGAACCCTCTATGTAATATTTGTAACTCTGCTACTCGTTTATCCATGTTTAGAGTACTTGTGATGTTTATCAATTGCTTGCGATGAAAGTGTGAGGCTAGTCGCTTTCCTGGGGACTAGCTAAACATGAGTATGAGTTGTGTATAATTGAGATGGTTGGGGGATAGCTATTGTGGTTCGAGTCCTCTGGGGTACGTATCGTGTTTGGTCACCACCATCGAGTGGTTTGACGGGCGTATGACAGGGAGGACTGCAAGCTATCCTTATGATTATCTCCTTTGTACACTTCTCGGCATTTTGGATTTGTATTGTGAGTGGGTAAAGATTATGGCAAGTCTGCGATGAGGATGGATGGTTACCGCATTTATTCAGGTTTTATTCGAGACCCCATCCATCTAGATAGTTCGCGTTGTCGTAATAGTTACTCTTCATAATGCACTTCCGGGGTGCCCACAAACACCATGATAGATCGACTGGGTATAAAGATACTTTATCGGCTAAACACTCCAATAAGACATCGCATAAACATCCATCGGCTCAGTAAGGATAGAATTATTATCACCAGTCTAATAGATCGGACCTAACCGTTGCAGCACAGACTGATGATGATAACAGAACCTCGATGGGCCGATAGATCTAACGCGATCGTGATGTAAAATATGAGAACTTATCGGCTATACATCCCGATAAAACGCTTGCATAAAACCGATCAGCCTAGCAGGAATAATTTATCACATAGTTTAGTAGGTCGGACCTAACCGATGTAGCACAAACTGATGATAAGTTACACCCAGTAAGCCGATATGCCTATGCACACATGATGTGATATATCTACTCGGCCTATGAGACCAAACCTAACTGATGCAGCCGTAGACAGAACAGATATATCGTGGTAAGCCGACTACCACAGGCCGACTAGAATATCGAACCTAACCGAGGAAGTCCTAGTCGATACAGTAGTCGGGGTAACAAGACTTACCCTCTCGCAGGAGGTCGAACTTAACCGATGCAGCCCGGCTCGAGAAGCAAGAACCTGTTGAAAAGGGTGGCGATGTGCCGAAGTTTGTATTGATCTGTGTATGATTTACATGGTCCTCGGGCATACGTATTTATACCCCGAGTTGATACTGTCCTGATCGGATACGAATCAGGAATTTTCTAACTATAAAAGGAAAATTCCCAAGCCTTGATCTGACACGAGATCAGGTTTCCTAAAAAAATATTATCTCTGCCAAATTACTAATAAAATATTTAACTGCCTTCCCGTGGTCTTCACGATCCTTTCTCAAACTCGGTTTCTTCTGGATTAAACCCTGTTAATTGACTGTAATATTTCCTTAACCAAATTTAATAAAGAACCACACCAAATTTTGGCGTTAACACCAGTTATGGAGTAGCATTTGGCAGCCCCAAAGTAAGTCACTACACATGCTGAGAATCATGATAATCTCAGGTAGAAGAGTTCTACACCAACACTACTTGAGACTAACTGATGGCACATCATATAAAGCTCTTGCAGTGTCTTGTGTTTGGGTCTATCCAGCAACATGTTCTCTAGCATGTGTCCACATTATTGATTTGGTATCTTCATATCATGATCCATGAGACATGATCATCAATCAATACATGTGCTAATCTTAAAATCATATCCGTTCCATATATGATATATAATCAGGGATCATTTAGAAATAGTAATATATCACATAAAGAGTCTCATGAATAAGTCACATACTTATTGATCAATAATAGGTTAACTATCTCAAGCAACACTGTTTTCATAAATTCTTAAAGATAGTATGTGATACAATCATCTCTATGATTGCCTCTAGGGCATATCACTAACAGAGTCAACAAAAAACAGAGGAAATTGATTACAATGATATACTAACTACCAATGCTTTGTATCGGCAATAATAATATGGAGCTACTCGTGAGACCTAAACTTGATGGGCTACCAAGAAACACAAAACGATTTTATCCTGGTTTAGTCCCTCAAGGTGAGGTAATACCCTACTTCCACCTGTTGTGTATTACCTTTGAGGTTTCTCTGATGAGATTGTGTGTATGTTGATCTGATCATCTCTCTTCTGCCCCAGGGGGCTCCTTGCCTCTCCTTATATACTGAGGAGGCAAGGTTATAAGGTAGGAATCCCAGTCGGACTTGACCTAGGGATTTTCTTCTAAGAATACAACGTACCTAGCTAGGACTATCCCCTCTACCTTGTCGTGCAAGGTTACAGATGCCGAGTCCTATTGTATCCTTAATTACAGAATTAGGCCCATCCTCTATCCGAGTGGCCACAAAGCTTTCCATGAGGTACCTGGGGCCCATGGCCTCCACAGTAGCCCCTAGGATGGTTGAGTCACAGCTGTCGCTAAGTGCTCATCCTCCTTGGTGAAGATTTCCCGATTCCCTTGCTCCCGAGTACCTAGTGTCCGAGTACCTCTTCTCCAAGTCCTGCTTTATATCAGCTGGCAACGAGGCTATAAAGGGTTTCATAGAAAAATATGAATAGGCGTACCTATTAGGTGTAGCCCCCGACTTTATGCTTAATTGTGGAACAATTAAACATAAAGTCAAAGATCTTTAACATTTAAATCTTTTCCAAGTGATATATTCTTAGGAATTGGATTCTTCAGCATCATATTAGCTAGAAATATTTTTGCTCAATGACATTTTGGCTAAGCATGTAAACCGAGTACTACTTTATGGATTTTAACCTAACATGTGGTGAGGTGTACTTGAGAGATACCTACATCCCCAATTTTAATGGAGATCAGCTATTGATCCTTATAAGGTTATATCCTCAATACTTGGTAAATAATTCAGATATCTGAACACACCTGTCCAGCAATTAGGCTTAACATGAAGCATATCTGATTATTTTAATCGGTTCATGTAAAATAGTATCTGTACTATGATTTTAACACAAATAGCCATCGGCCCAATAGGACATGCTATTTAGGAACTCATATCTTATGGCCAGTTACTAAACAGACTGGCCCAAACTGTCCACCCAGCATAGGCCTATAAATCGGGGGGAGGGGGGGGAGAGAAAAGATTCCCCTTTCTCCCCCAAATCGCCAAACACTTTAGCTTCTTGCAAACGCGCTAAACTTCGCGCTCTCCGCTCGTCCTAGGGTTTTTTGTAGCTCGAGCTCCCCTTTAGAAATTGTGGAGGCCATGGGCCCCGGGTACCTCATGATAAGCATATGGGCCACTCGGACAGACTTAGCCTTGTACGATAAGGAATATACAGTCTTAGTCGGGCAGGTTATATCTCTAAGAGGAGATCCCTTGGCCGGAGTCCGGCTAGGATTCCTACTTTGTACCCCTGTCCCCCAATATATAAGGGGAGGCAGGGTGCCCCCTGAGGGCATACAGAGATTCATCAGAATCATACTTCCTCAAAGGAATACACCACAACTGGATGTAGGGTATTACCTCACATTGAGGGCCTAAACCGGTATAAACTCCCCGTGTTTCTTTGTAGTCCACTGAGTTTTGATCCGATGAACAGCCCTATATTCATATTGCCAGTGTAAAACATCGACAGTTGCCCCCCTTTAGAAATCCACAAAGATCTTCATCTCCGCTTCGATTCCCCCCATCCAGGAGCCTTCTGTTGACGCCGAAAACCGCCGGGGGCCGTTCGGCGCCTGGAGACACGCGAAGGCCTGGGAGATTTTCTTCACTCCAGTGCAGGTCCTAAAATCTTGAGGTTCGTAGGCGTGCCAGTCAATTTGACCCTGCAATTGACAAGGAGATAGAAAATATTAGATCAATGAGCCAATCGGCTGGAAGCCGATCTGGACTCGTCTCATCGGCCGATGGCCGATATGAACTATAGCACTTATACACCGGCTGGAAGCCGATGATGGCATGAGCAGTGACATAATAATAAACAAATATCAAACTAGCTGATCAACGAAGGGATACTCGGAAATCGGTTGTAAACTGATAAAATAAATAGACAAAAGGTGTAAATAAATAGATTGAACAAACTCCAGCCGATTGCATTAGTAATAGCTAGTGCTGCCCCAAAGATGCTGCCCCCGCCCGTGCCCGGGCCCTTGCTCATGTCCTGCCCGGATCCTCGCCTGTTGCCCGTGCCCGGGTCCTCGTGCCCACGTCCGGATCCCCGCCTGTTGCCCGGGTCCTCGTGCCCGCGCCCGGGTACTTGCCTGCTTGTTCGTGTCCGTGTTCTCGCTTGTGTTCGCGCCCGAGTTGGCAGTGATTTTCTAAACATGTTTGTGGCAAATCGGCTGGATACAAAGATAACTTACCGGCTAAAACACTCCGATAAAACATCGCATAAAACCCATCGGCTTATTAAGAGCAATGTTATTACCAACAGTCTAGTAGATCGGACCCAACTGTTGCAGCACAGACTGATGATGATAACAAGACCTCAATGAGCCGATAGATCTAATGCGATCGTGATGTAAGATATGATAACTTATCGGCTATACATCCCGATAAGACGCTTGCGCACAAAATATCAACCTAGCAGGAACAATCTATCACTTGCAGTTTAGTAGGTCGGACCCAACCGATGCAGCACAAACTAATGATAGATCGCTCCCAGTAAGCCGATACGGTATGCGCACACGTGATGTGATATACCTAATCGATCTATGAGATCAAACTAAACTGATGCAGCCATAGATAAAAGAGATATATCGTGGTAAGCCGTCCACCGTGAACCAACTAGAATATCGGACTTAACCGAGGAAGTCCTAGCTGATGCGGTGTCCGGGGTGACGAGACTTACCCTCTCGCAGGAGGTCGAACTTAACCGATGCAGCCCGGCTCGAGAAGCAAGAACCCATCGAAGGGGTGGCGATGCGCCGAAATTATGTTGATCTGATTGATGTAGATAGATTACAAAGCACCCGGGCATACGTATTTATACCCCGAGTTGATACGAGTCCTTATTGTACACGGTACAAGATTTCCTAAATACAAAAGGAAACACTAACAGGACCTGATCAGACACGAGATCAGGTTTCCTAAAGATAGACACCAGCACTTGCCTAATTAATAGATACAGCAATTAACTGCCATACTATGGTCTCCACGGCTTCTTCCTGGATTCGGTCCCTCCTGGATCAACTTCCATCAGTCAACTGTAATTTTCTTCTTAACCGAATCTGATACAGAGCCCTACCAAATTTTGGCGTTAACACCTTCCCACTACTTTTTCACCCCAATGATGCCAAGAACGCCATTCGACATCCCCACCATGTCGTCCGAGTCGTGGCCTATGTTTGATGCCTGCTCAACGAAACTGGCGCTCCTGGAGAGGAAGAAGTGTCTCCAGCCCAAGGAGCTTATCAACTAGCACCCCGCCACTGGTGAGTCGATCCCCTCTCTAGGTCCCCACAAACTTTTGGTTTTTGGCTCTTTCTTCAACCGTGGATTCGCTCTTCCCGCTTCTGATTTCCTCCGCGGTCTCCTTGACTACTACAAGTTCGAGCTTATCCACCTCAACCCCAATTCTATCCTCCAGATCTCCATCTTTGTGACCCTCTGTGAGGCCTTCCTATGGATCGATCCCCATTTCAATCTTTTCCACTTCCTCTTCCATGTTAAGCCACAACCCTCCAAATCCAAAATCTAGGTGATAGGGGGAGCAGGCCTTGAACTCTGCAATGAGATGAAGAAGACTTACTTGCATGTTCCCCTGAAGACTTCGCGGAAAGGGTGGCATTAGGTGTGGTTCTACTGCTCCAACCTTGAGCCTACCTTTTTGGCCTTCACTAGGAATTCCCCCATGTTACTGGAGAGCTGGACTGCTCTGCCGTCGCAGGCGGAGATGGTCTAGGTCTTGCTCCTACTGGAGAAGATAGATGCTCTGAAGAACAATGGGCTGACTAGGCTCTGGGTGGCCAGGACCTTCCAGAATCATCAGATTCAACCCCTGAAGGCCAGTATTCACCTTGGCTATGATTATCAGGGAAAGAAGGATCCAACTCGGGAGTGTACTGACTTTGTCAATAAGGAATCGTTACCGACACCTTGCTTGGTTACTTCATCAATGGAGTCGTCGAGACTCCGGATGCCGAGAGAGTCCCCAAGCCGTACTGCTAAGACAGGCCCCGGCCAGTGGTAATATCTCATCTTCCCATTGTCTTTGATGCTTGTCTGTGAAGTGTAGTATGAACATCGTCCAATTGAGTTTGCCTTGATGCATGACACTTGCAGGAATTCACCGTGTTCACCTCAAACCCACCCGGCCGGTTAGCCAGTGAGTCTAGAAAGCAGCCAGCCAGCCCCTCAGTAGTCCAACCCAGCCCCAAGAGGGCTAGGAAGCAACTCATAACGGACCAGGCCAAGAAAAAGAGCATGTCGAGTAAGGCATCAGATGGTCTAATGATCAAGGACCCCAGCAGCACAGCCTCTAGATCGACCAGCCCTAGGACTGCACTGTCGACAACCTCTTCACCCCAGTCGGCTACACCTAGTGCGGTGCCAACTAGGCCAAGTTCTACACCACTTACTGCCACACCTCCGAGCCCGACAATCGGCAGCACATCGCCGCCGAGTAGGCCTTCAAACCCCTCACCGACAACCTCCACCCCTAGTGCACAGGGGTGGAGATTCAAGACTTCCAAGAGGTATAAAATCCTCAATCTTCAGGAATTTTTTTGATATGTTTGCAATGTCTTGATTGTAATGTGATCTTGCAGAAGTCAAGTGACGCTGATCCCAAAGGGATAGCGCCGCTGACCCTCGTAGCTGCCTTCGTCCCGTCTGAGGCTGAACCCGCAGAGCCCTGGCCCAAGCCCAGTGCTATCCTAGCCCCTGAGGATGAGACAACCCACTCAACCGGGCCACAAACTCCACCCAGTCGGGACACCGTAGCTGAAGTCCCAATAATCGAGCCCATCGAAGAGCCAGCACCGCTAGTAGATCCAAGACCCAGGACTCCCTCTCCTCCGCTCTCCTCATCTTCAGAAGACAATGACCTCCCTAGGCTCGAAGCTCCTCCGCCAAACTTCCTCCGAGTGTTCTACTGGGTCAGCCCTAAGGGGGACGAGCAAACCTTCGAGCTGAACGAGTAGGCTGCCCAGAGGGAGCGAGTCAAGCTAATGGAGGCCGTCATCTCAGTGTCAAGGAGCATCCAAGTACATAGTCCAACTAACTATGTTTGCTGATTAGCGGTTCTTGGAATCTTTTGTTGTTGTAGCTTGCCTTGTCTGACTATGACATGACTCATTCAGCAAATAGTTGATCGGTGTAAGAAGATGGGTAAGGTTCTTGCCCAACTCACTCCTCAGCTCGCTCAGCTGAACCAGCTCTAGGCCACCAAGGATGAGCTAGAGAGAACCAGCAAGGAGAGGGAAGACTGGCTGAAGGACTTGGTGAACAAGCTCTAGGACGAGAACTGGGTGAAAATAGGGACCATCAGAGGTATGTTTCCATCTTGCCTAAGTAACTCCAGACAACCTTCTTTGTGTTCTTGCTCTTCAACTTTGTTCGGCTGTAGCTCTAGAGACAAATTTGAATAATCAGTCCCTTGAAACTGAATGCCTGAAGAAGGAGCTAAAGGAGCTCGAGAAGGCGAAGCCTAAGGTCGACACCGAGTACGCGAGTAAGTTTCATATCTGCTCTTGTACTCGGCCCGACAAGATATCCAGATTTGTTGATGCCTTTTTTTGTGTGAGCAACCTTCAAAGCTAATTTGCAAATCCAATTCAGCGCCTTTGCTGAGGAGATAAAATTGATAAAGGAATCGCGCAATATCATAGTGGATTCCGCACCGAGTACGCGAGTAAGTTTCATATCTGCTCTTGTACTCGGCCCGACAAGATATCCAGATTTGCTGATGCTTTTTTATGTGTGAGCAGCCTTCAAAGCTAATTCACAAATCCATTTCGGCGCCTTTGTTGAGGAGATAAAAGTGATAAAGGAATCGCGCAATATCATAGTGGATTCCACAAGGACTTTATTGGATATCATGTAGCCAGGCCTGGCGGGACCCAGCTTAGTTCCATCTCCCAGGTGGCACAGCGTCTTGAAGAGGCTCTAGCCCTTCTGAAGAAGTACTCTTTTGAGCGCGTCACCGTGGGTATCGCCCAAGCACTAGCCATGACGAAGTCTCTCTACCCCCAGGTAGATATCGAGGCAGTCGGTGTGGGCTTTGCCGAGGGCACTACCCTAGAGGAAGGCTTGGAACTAGTTAGCCCGGTTAGGCCTACCGCTGAAGCAATCACCAGGATCTGCCAATGTAATCATGAACCTTTTAAGTAGTCGGTGTTTGAGATCAGAAATAATGTGTAAATATTGTAAATATTTTTGTTGTTTGTTATAATTTCTTGCCAAGTACTTGCTCTATCTTAGTCATCATTGGTTTTACCCGACTAGCTAATTCATGCTGAGTGAGCTGAGATGTAATAGCCTGCCCTCCAGAATTGCGTAGCCCAGCCCATCTGATGGGCGGGCCCACTTACACATAGCACCCCAGTTACACTTTCGTCCTCGCTTCGTGTAAAAGGGTTAACTCGGAAGTGCTATGGTTAGAGGGACAAGGCCTTATAAGTTGGTTCAACTCTTGCTCAACTAGCAAGGTGGTACTAATCAAGTGCACACAACACTCATGGGCCACATAGGCCAGATTCTAATTGGGCCAGGATGTCACACACCCCCCCCCCCTCAAAGCACCTAGCATCCTCGCCAGTCCATCTTACCTGCATAGCCACACAGGCATATAGGCAAATGTCTATGAACACACCCCCTCTTAGCGGACGTCCGTACGTCCAGTGTCGGCGACATATGCCATGCCATGTGCCTCACACAGAGCCCACATGCGTCATGCGCCATATGCCCGCACACTGACCCGTACGTGCAACCACGAGGGTCGGCTCTGATACCATTTGTAACAGCTTGCCCTCCAGAACCACGCAGCCTAGCCCATCCGAGGGGTGGGCCCACTTACACATAGCACCCCGCTTACACTTTCGTCCTCGCTTCGTGCAAAAGGGTTAACCCGGAAGTGCTATGGTTAGAGGGACAAGGCCTTATAAGTTGGTTCAACTCTTGCTCAACTAGCAAGGTGGTACTAATCAAGTGCACACAGCACTCATGGGCCACATAGGCCATATCCTAATTGGGCTAGGATATTACACCGCCAATATGAATATAGGGCTACTCGTCGGATCGAAACTCAATGGACTGCAAAGGAACACGGGGAGGTTTATATTAGTTCAGGCCCTCGATGTGAGGTAATACCCTACGTCCAGTTGTGGTGTATTCCTTTGAGGATGTATGTTCGCTTCTATGAGCATATGCCCTTAGGGGGCGCCCTGCCTCCCCTTATATACTGGCGGACAGGGGTACAAGGTAGGACTCCCAGCCGGATTACAGCCAAGGGATCTCCTCTTAGAGATATAATCTATCCGACTAGGACTGTATATTCCTTATCGTACAAGGCAAAGTCTGCTGGGTTCTACCATATCTCTAATTACAAGACTAGGCCCATCCTCTTTCCAAGTGGTCCATATGTTTGTCATGAGGTACCCAGGGTCCATGGCCTCCACAGCAGCCCCTGAGACCTTCATAGTTGAGTCACAGCTGATGCTGAGTGCTCATCCTCCACGGTGAAGATTGCCCGAGTGCATTGCTCCCGAGTACTCTTTGTCCGAGTGCTTCTTCTTCCCGAGTCCTGCTTCATGTCAGCTGGCAGCGAGGCTATGAAGGGCTCCATGTAGAAGTATGAATAGTATGCGCTGAATAGGCGCACCTATTAGGTGTAGCCCCCAACTTTGTGCTTAATTGTGAAACAATTAAACATAAAGTCAAAGATCTTTAACCTTGTAGTCTTTCCCGAGTAGTATACTATTGGTATATGAGACTCTTCGGTATCATGTGAACCGGAATATTTTATAGTCCTTTCCGAGTAGTATGTCACTCGGAAATTAGACTCTTCAGCTTCATGTCAGCTGGAAAAGGTGTTTATAGTCTTTCTCGAGTGGTGTCCCACTCGGAAGTTAGACTCCTCAGCTTCATGTCAGCTGGAAGAAATATTTATAGCCTTTCCCGAGTAGTGCACTACTTAAAAGTTAGACTCTTCAGCATCATGTCAGCTAGAAGAATATTTGCTCATGGCAAATGTTGGCTAAGCATGTAAGCCGAGTGCCACTCTATGAAATTTAATCTATTAGGTGGTCAGGTGTACTTAAGAGATACCTGCATCCCCAATTTTGATGAAGACCAGCTTGTGACCCTTATAAGGATAAATCTTCAATACCTGGTGGATAATACAGATACCCGAACACATGTGTTCAGCAATTAGGCCTTCATGAAGCATATCTGTTTACCTCATCGATTCCTGTTGGTAGCACCAGCACCGTGATTTTAACACAGCCAGCAAGCGGCCCACATTGAGCGTGCTACTGTAGAAACTCATATCTTGGTGGCCTAGTACTGACTTTGTTAGCCCAAGCCCATGAATCGGTACAGGCTCTATAAAGGTGGGGAGAGAGAGAAAAGCAGGGAGAGAGAAAAGATTCCCTCATCTTCTCCAACCACCAATCATTTCGTCTTCTAGCTTTCGTGCCAAAATTTTGCCTCCTGCCTTGCTAGGGTTTGCCATTGCTTGTTGTTCCCCATTGAAACTCAGGCGATCTCACTCCTCCTCGTCCATTCCAAGCCCCCAATGGCCTTTTCCTCAAATCTCCTTGCCCCCAACCATGCCGAGAGCGTCGTTGATCCCGGAGGTGACCGATGAGACTTGGCCGACTTTGGATTGCGGGTCGGCTAAGCTGAAGCTTTTGGAGAAGCAGCTGAGATTGCAAAGCCAAGAAGTTATCCACTAGCATCCGGCTGAGGGGGAATCGATCCCGACGCCCCAATCTAGTGAGACTGTTGTCTTCGCCTCTTTCTTTGACCGAGGGCTCTCTCTTCCTTCTTCGGACTTCTTGCGCCAGCTTCTTTCTTTCTATGGACTGGAGTTGGTGGATCTGAATCCCAACTCCATCTTGCAAATCTCAATTTTCGCCACTCTTTGTGAGTGCTTTCTGGGTGTGGAACCCCATTTCAATCTGTTTAGGTATCTGTTCCACATCAAACCCCAGCCCTCAAAAAACAAGGTCCAGGTGATAGGGGGAGCTGGTCTTCAGCTTAGGAGTGAAATGAAGAAAATCTATCTCTGTCTCCCCTTGAAAACCTCCCTTAAAGGCTGGCACAAAGAGTGGTTTTATTGCTCTGATCTTGAGCCTTCTTTGCCCCTGTTCACCGGCTTGTCTCTAGTGGTCTCATCCAATTGGTCGTCAGTGCCAACTTTCGAGGAGATGGGCCAGGTGTTTCAATTGCTTGAAAAGCTGGATAAGCTGAGGAACTCTGGATTGACTGGCCCCTGGGTGGCCAGATGTTTCCTGTGTCGCCGCATCAGGCCGCTGAAGCTGAGGAGTCACTTTGGCTGGGAGTATAAAGGGAAAAATGATCCCAGTAGAGAATATCTAGACCTGGCTGATAAGTACAAGGTGACTGACATCCTGCTTAGCTATTTTACCAGCGGGGTAATTGAGACCAAAGACACAGAGCGCACCCCCAAAGCCTTTAGCAGGAAAAGGCCTCGCCCAAAGGTAACACCGAAATCTTGACTTGATGTCCATCTGTGATGAATGCTTGCAAGTGTATATCTTGGATTGTCCTGTAGTGTATGATGTATGTCGTTGAACTGCTTGCAGTCATGCGAAGAGTTTGATGAAGACTCTCAAAATCTGTCGGCCGTGAAATCATAGAAAAGGCCATTAAGTCCTTCTACTGCCTAGCCCGACTCCAAGAGAGAAGGGAAGAAGCCTGTTGAAGACCAGGGCAAGAAGAAAATCAGTAGGCTGAGTGCTACAGCCGGGAGCCTAAAGATTCAAGACACCGCGAGCTCAGCTCCCAGGCCACCGAGTCCTAGACCGGGACTAGCGTAGTCAAGCTCAGTAACATCGAGCCCAAGAAGAGCGCTGCCGAGTACAAGGTTGGGTTTAGCACCACCGGGCTCAGCAACATTGAGCCCAAGGATGGCACCGCCGATCGTCCCAGCGCCCTAGTCGACTGCTCCAGAAACTAGGCCGGCTAAGAGGAAGACACCACCGCCGACCGCCACGCCATTGAGCCTAACAGCCAGCAGCCCTCTGCTGCCGACAACCAGAACCCTCGAATGGAAGTTTATGAAATCCAAGAGGTAAACAACTTTAGATCTTCTGAAAATCTTGTTTAGCATAGTAGTATCTTGACGTCTGACTCATCGTGCAGGAAGTGCACCAACATCGATCTCAAGGAGACCACGCCAGCTGCTCCTGTTGTAGAGCTAGCTCCAGCCGAGCCAGCGCCAACAAGCGCGTCTGTCGAGCCGGTGACCACTCGAGTCACTGAGATCGAGGTTGTCCTGACTGCAGGGCTGCTAACACCGGCTGACCAAGGGGCAGATATTGAAGCTGTTGCCCCAGCCCCTGAGCAGATCCTTGAAGCCCCAGCAGCCACTGAGTCGGGGGCTAGGACCTTGTCACCGTCCGTGTCATCGTCATCTTCAGAGGAAGCAGACCTCCCTAGGCTTGAAGCTCCTCCCTGCAAGTTCCCGAGAACCTTCCACCGGGTGATTCCCGAGGGGACTGCGAAGAGTTATGAACATGACGAAGTGGTGGCGGATAGGGAGCACGAGGTACTTCTCCATGCCGCAATTGCCGTGTCCCGAGGGGTCCAGGTATGTAGCGAGTCTTGCAATGTTGAGTCCCTGACGATTTCCTTTGTCTTTAGTGTTCCGCCGACTAACTCTGCTTTGCTCTGTTTTTCCCCGAGCAGAAAACTGTAGACCGCTTGGAGAGGATGAACGAGGTCCTAACCTAGCTTGCCCCCCAACTCTAGGGACTAGGCCAGCTCTAGACCTCGAAAGCTGAATTGCAGCGGTCGAGCCAGGAGAGGGAGACTTGGCTGAGGGGAGCCGTTGACCAACTCAGGGGTGAGAACTGGGCTCTGGCCAAGAAGATCGGAAGTAAGTCTTCTGTATTTGTCTTCCCGACTAAATCCCATGCATATTTCTCCAACTTTGTTGTTTCCCGACTGCCTAGTTGTGTCCTAACTGCAATCTTGGGTTCTTGACCATTCTGATGTGCAGCCCTCGAAGTTGAGGTGAAGACCTGAACAGAGGGGGAATCCAAGCTGAAGGAGGCCGAGAAGGCCAAAGCCGAACTCAAGAAAGACAAGGCCGAGCTGGAAAGGGCCAAGGTCAAACTCAAGAAAGAAAAGACCGAACTAGAGAAGGCCAAAGCCAAGGTGGAGGCCGACTACGAAAGTTAGTCCTCACTCTGACAAAGACCTTTGATAACTCCGACTGCTGTTTTAGCTGACAAGTTTACTTGCCAATGAATCGGAGCAGCTGCAAGAGCCAACACCCAAACCCAGTTCAGAGCCTTTGCAAAGGAGATCAAGGTCGTCAAGGAGTCACGGGAGATTCTTAGGGTTTTTTATCATTTTGCGTGTAGTCGCGTAGATATCGTCGTTTCGGAAGATCGTGGAGTCTGCGAAAGAATTTGGAAGAGCAACCGAAGATGTTTTGTTGCAAGGCAAGTCACACGATAATCTCCTAGAGCATGTTGATCCCATTTGTGAAATTTATTTTATTTTAATGTTATTACATGAAATGTTTTGGAATGACATTATTACGGGTTATTATTCAATAACCAACATTCCTTGATATTTGTGGCCACTTTGATGTTGATATCCATACCTTGATACCTTGGGTGATTAATATGGACTAGCTGGATGTTAAATTAATTATCTAGCTAGATTATTTAGGATTTGCTTAGCTGGCTGAAGCGCTCATGCTCATCTTCGAGTTGGCGGCGTTCATCCTCCTCACGTTCTCGGTGTCGAGCGTTGATGTCATGGTGGAGGTCTCTCGTAGTCGTCCTCGGGCGTCCTGGTTGTCACGGCACTCCTCGTGGTGGTCTTGCCGTCGGTCATTGTTTTGGTTGCCGAGAGACGTATGGTGTGACTCCGAGTGAGGCTAACTTGAGCCAGCCGCTCGGCGTCGAGCTGAGGCAAACAAGATTGCTGCATCTAAAGCTGTCTTATTTGATGGTAGGAGCGTGTCTCCAGGCTGTTGTCGTTGTTGACATGCTGCAGCGGTGATCATTGCCTTGATCCTTGCAATAGTCAGGGTAGCCCGGTGGTCAGGACCGAACTGCAAGGTGTCTAGTAGTGTGGCAGTGGCCACAATGTTCTGCTGTGGGGTCATGACGACGTCATGGTCACCTACTCAGGTTTGGAGGATCTCTTGTTGAGCAGTCCACCTAGCCTTGCGCAGGTTGTTGTTGCCGGCGTCACGCTAGGCTTGCAGGCGTCGTGCGTCTTCCTCCTGTTGCTCACACAGTCGATGAGCTTCCTCCTTTTGCTGGTCACGTAGTCAGCTTGCGTCTTCCGTGGGGGTTGAACCCTTGGATTCCATGAACACTTCGCGTGGTGGAGAGAAGCTTCCCGAACTGTTATCCGATTATGAGTCGGAGTCAAAGTAGTTTAGGGGGGTGATTACAACTCCAACATCCCTAGATCTGATCTTGAGCGGCTCTAGGCCGTATATGAGTCGAATTCCAAGGGGATTGGATCTGCCGCATCAGATTGAGATTGAAGATATCCATGGCATTCCCTAGTCCGAACAGGAGATTGATGATCTCCTCCTCCCGTAGCCTAATCTCGGCCGGCATGGGGCAGAGTCCGAGTTGAACATCGGGAAAAAGAGGTGTCCCTGGACTCGTATGTCTTGGAAATCACCGTAGCAAGTCACCAAAGATGGCTGCAACATTAAGTAGGCTAACTGGCGTGAAGTCGGCCTGGTCCCTGGCCGATCGGGTTGAATCTGAGTCGGTGAGGGTGAGGTTGCCGAGTTTGTCAGTGACGAAGTCAAGGCTCCCGAAGCTAATCGCTTGTTTGGGGATAGAACTTGACGCCGTCAACTCTGGCGATTGGATCCATGAGGCTTGATGAAGATGATCTCGATGAAGCCCCTACTTGGCGCACCAACTATAGATACTTTGTATCGGCAATAATAATATAGGGCTACTCGTGAGACCTAAACTTTATAGACTGCAAAGGAACATGAAACGATTTTATCCTAGTTCAGGCCCTCAAGGTGAGGTAATACTCTACTTCCAGCTGTTGTGTATTGCCTTTGAGGTTTCTCTGATGAGATTGTGCATATGTCGATCTGATGATCTCTCTTCTGCCCCAAGGGGCTCCTTGCCTCTTCTTATATATTGAGAAGGCAATGTTACAAGGTAGGAATCCCAGTCGGACTTGACCCAGGGATTTCCTTCTAAGAATACAACATACCCAGCTAGGACTATCCCCCTTACCTTGTCGTGCAAGGTTACATATGCCGAGTCTTTGTATCCTTAATTATAGAATTAGGCCCATCCTCTATCTGAGTGGCCACATATGAGGTACCCGGGGCCCATGGCCTCCACACTGAGAAAAGACATAGGGATACTATAGCTTGGGGGAAGCTCAGCAGCGATGAGCAAATGAAGAAGACCTAGGTGATGCTTACTGTTGCTGCTACTTAACGAAGAAAGAGTGGGACTGCTCGAGTAGGCTTGCCATTGCTATGTCTTTCACTTTCGGATCCGAGATTGGTTTGCTTCGTAGGATTGAAAAGCCATAGGAGGAACACCTCTATGATTAAGTCCCATGACCAGTCAATTATGATGCCCCAAACCTCTGTGTAGAGAGCAGAGAGGACAAAGCCAAGGACAAGCACCATAACAGGGTGGCAAGGACAGTGCGGCACTCGTGGCGGGACAAGTAGCCATGACCAAGCAGTAACGGGCTACGGCCACCCCAACACTGATGACAATGAGCGGCGGGGGAGGACTAGATCTAGCGGTGGCCAACCACATTCTGGCAGCGAATGACGTGGGGACCCAGGTACGTGGGGACGACGAGTGGAGAGGAAGGCCGAAGACGATGCTCGTGGTGACAGCCATAGCCTAGTGAGCGCCGGTGCTGGCTGGATCAGGAGCAGACCGGCACTGAACTATGGCGCCCTTCTGGTCCTGAGCAGCGGCATCTCGATAGCAGCCCATGGCATGGACGATGACAAGATGATGAGACAACCGCAGTGGCGACATGTGGCTAGGTATGTCGGTGTGGGTACACCGTTTGCAGGGATTCGGAGGGACCCCTTTTGTGAGTTTGGCTAGGGAGAGAATGCGTTCAATCCGTTGTAGATTTTTAAGCAAGTAAATGAGGCAAAGTGTTTATACAAGTTCGGGCCGCACGGTGGCGTAACACCCTACTCCTATTGTGTTCTTAGTTGCCTTTGTGGTTGCTTGCCAGAGGAGTTTACAAGACTTTGGCTATGAGAGTTTTTTCTCTTTCTTTTGGCTTCGGATCAGATCCCCCTCTTCTTGGCCTTGGCTCTCCCCTTATAGCTCTTGGGGGAATATCACAGTGGCCGCACTATGGGAGTTATGTACGTTATTATAGAATTAGGTATGCTTGGTCATGCATTCTACTGACCGGTGGGCCCGATAACCTATCCTCCTGGGGGGCCCTCTTAAAGCAGGTCTAGAAAGGGGCAATGGCCGCTCGCCACACGTCCGGCATGGCCATCGAGAGCTTGCTAGGGAAGCTTGGGCTCGCCATGCTGACGGTAGTACCTACCTGTCAACCTCCCCTAGAAGTAGGCGGAACAGAGTGAGCCTGGGCAGGTGGTGGTAGTCAACCACGCCGCCTGCCAGCCCATGCCCCCTGTCAAGAAAATGTGATGATGGTGTTTGGCGTGGGGTATAGAACCGTCCTGTCCCCCACGCCTCACGTCCGGTAGATATACATTCGGTCACCTTTATGGGAGAGACGTGGGAAGACCGAAGCGAGGTAGCATGCTCCGTTACATCGCCATTAATGCCCATTCCTCCGTGCGCTCCCCAAGTTGCTCGGGGGAGCTATCACAACCAGAATTTCCATCCAAAATTTAGGTGCTTTATTGTGTGTAAATCCTCATCCAGGAATCAACCGAGGCACACGAATGACAAAGTTGATAATAGAGTAAATGTCTTACAAACTCGAAAGTATTTATTATAGAGGCTAATGGCACCTATCAAAATAATAAAGGTCTAAGCAGCGGAATAAGACTACATACGATGCGATGACTCCCACTCCACACGCACTTGACTAGGCTCCCACTTAGTACTCCAAAAGATCCTCCTCGCTGAAGTACTCCTCTAATGATGATTGTTGATTGCAAGGTGAGTACATGAAATACTCCGCAAGCCACACAGCAAATATGCAAGTGCACAGATTTCCAAAGGATGGCATAATATGGCTCAAGCTGCATAAATAGCATTTAATAAAGAATTTAAGAAAGTAATATAACAGTAATTATTAATCAATATTAACCAACACTATATCTCTCTCCAAAGCGATACAGGCCCAACCACTCCAACCTAGAGCTATCAATATTCTATCATTCATTATTTAAGTAAGGTAGTGTGGGAGTAATCACAGAAAATATTGCTAGGCCCACCCATTAAGCACAGGCACGGCTATTCAAATAGTTTCACTCTGGCCAGAGGTGTACCAATTTACCCACAAGACACAGCTCCACTCCACAACATGTTACCGTGCACCTCAATACCACCATGGTACCTCGAAAAGGAGTCATGACAGGATTATTCATGTAACTCACACAATAGGAGAGCCTCCTGCCAAGCCTTCGGTCTCCAATAGGGGTGATCAAGTGCCTTCCCGCAAGACAGCTCGATGCCCGAACTCATGGACTTATTGACAACTATTAAGTGTGGACTTATATTAGCCACAAACAAAGCCCTGGTGCCTCCTATTGAATTCAGCACACTTCAAATCCCGCTATTACCCATTCTAGCTTGTGGTTAGTACGGGTATTTCTTCGCAACAAGTAGTCCGTGAACCGGTCCTTAAGTGTCATGAGCACCACTAGCATCAACCACAATCCTGGTGCTCACAACCCACCATTTAGTCCAATTTTAGTAGACCATTCAATTAACCTCACACAACCATAGTCCTGAACTGAATCATCATTTCATGTGAACTCAATAGTATAAGCAATGTTTAGGTGACAACCCATAAGTGATACTATAGTTTCTAAGCATGGCTAAGCAGGATCCTAAAATTATTCTAGCTAACCAATAATTAAAGCTAGCTAGTCACATTATTCCCATAGGTATAATAACATGTGATCAAATCAATAAGGCCATAATCAAAGAGTAGGGTTTCACCCTCCAGATGACATTATAAAATAAATGCACAGTTGAAGGAAAAACATATCTTAAAACATAGGTACAATATGCTCAAAGGTGTTGAGGATCTGTGTGACTTACCTTGCTGCTCTACAAACGCTTTTGAACTCTCCTTGCAAAAGCCCGACTCTCCCGGAACATCGGCAGCTAAAGGCAATAAAAAAAGGAAAAAAGTACATAAGCATAGAGAAATAGTATAAAATTATATTTTTAATGAATAGATCTTGATTTTTAAAGAATTTTGCAAGCTGAATCACCCCAAACGGAGTCCGAATGAATTAGTTATGAATTTTAGAAGTTTTAATTCATTTAAAGCCTTTTTAAAAGAATTAAACCGATTTATGACGTCATTTATGATTTATTTTAATTTGGAAAAAAGGATTTATGGCGTCAGCACTGAGTCAAAGGCGGCTGACACCTAGGGCCCACTGGTCATAGAGAGAGAGGCCTAGGTCTACGGTAGATTGGGTCTACCGAGGGTTCACGGGGATTCAACACCTTAGATTTAAACAGAAAGACCGGACGTCTCAGATTGATCTAGGGTTTTAAGGTAGATTGGATAGCTGAGATCTAACCAAAACAGGATTGGACGGCTAGGATCTAATCGAGATGATCTACGGCTCAGATTAAATCCCGATTGGATCAGGTCTGCGGCTGAGCTGGCATCCAATGTGGTGTCTGCATCGGCGGCAACGATAGCAGCGATGGCGGTGGCTCAGAACCCGATGGTCGACGGTGATCGGTGGCACGGCGGAGCATGACGAGGGCACCAGAAGCAAGAGGAGAGTGCGATGGTACTTACCATGGGCAAAACGACGACGATTGGCCATGAGAGTGACCGGTAGCGTGCTTCTAGCGGTGGTGCTCCTCGGGTCCTTGACGGCAATAGGGTTCCGGTGGTCTCTGGCAGCTGGGAGGTGGCGGCCTCGCTTCCTTGCGCACTGGCAATGCTAACAGAGGTGGCGGTGAGCACTAGCGATAGCCAAGATGACGGCGGCGCTTGACTAGAACTCGGCGGTGGCGGCAGATTGGATTGTCATGGTGCTAGGGCACTCGGAGCTAGAACGAGCTCGAATGATGGCGAAAAAAGAGAGAGGGGAGCCGAGAGATGCTTTATATAGCCGAGAGGGGAAGAGATCAGCTCGGATACGGCACGGCGGTGATTAGGGTTTTCCTCAGAGTCTCGGAGCTATACGGGCTCGGATAGACGGTGATCCCAGGCTCGAGCTTCCGCGAATCTTGGGGGAAACGGACGAGGAGGTTGAGGGGATCAAAACCCCTCAACTAATTCGCAGATTGGGCATGCGAGGAGATCGAATCAGCCTTGGACTAGGGCTCGGGCTCGGCGAAGACGAAGGATCTGACAGGTGAGACCCACCTATCGGCAGAAGGGAGAGAGGCACGGACACAGGCGGGCTGTGGGCCGCCGATGCGCACAGGGGAAGAGAGAGGAACAGGGATGGGCTCGATTCGGCCCAGGAACAGGGAAAATGGGTTTTAATTTCAGGGTGTTACATACCTACCCCCCCTTAAATAGAATCTCGTCCCAAGATTCAGAATATCAGGTGAGGAGATGCAGGTGAGCGGACTTTAATTCATCTTCGTGTTCCCATGTTGCTTCTTCCGAGTGATCGCTCCACTGTACTTAACAAAACTTTATCACCCAGATCCAAGTATTTCTCTCACTGGTCTCCAAGATATAGATAGGCTTCTCAACATAAGTCAAGTCTTCATGAATCTCGATCTGTTCCGGGTCAGCCTCTTCGGTCGGCACTCGTAAACACTTCTTCAACTGGGAACATGGAAGACATCATGCACCCCAGTCAAGGTGGGAGGCAACTCTAGTTGATAAGCAACTTCTCCTCTTCGACCCAATATCTTGTACGGCCCCACATAACGCGGTGCCAACTTTCCTTTCATTTGAAACTGGTGAACTCCTCGGAGTGGCGTGACTCATAAGCACACATAGTCACCCTCCTCGAAACTGAGGCTCTTCTACGATGGTCTGCATAGCTCTTCTGACGAGACTAGGCTACTCGTAGGCGTTCCTGTATAATCTTCACTTTCTCTTCTGCCTCTCATAGAATGTCTATTCCATACACTTGTCATTCTCCAGTTTGATCCAAAAGTAGAGGTATGCGGCACTTCCGTCCGTATATTGCCTCAAACGGGGCCATCTAAAGACTTGCCTGGTGACTGTTGTTGTAGGAGAACTCAGCATATAGTAGGCTTTTGTCCCAACTTCCACCAAAGTCTATGGCACAAGCCCTTAACATGTCCTCTAGGATCTGGTTGACCCGCTCGGTCTGACCATCCGTTGTGGGTGGTATGCGGTACTGAAGTTTAACCGTGTACCCATCTCCTCTTGGAGTCTCTGCCAAAACTTGGAGGTAAATTGGCTTCCTCAGTCTAACACAATCTTGTGTGGCACACCATGCAGATATACGATTCAGGCCATATACAATTCTACCAACTTACTACCAGGGTAGGTTGTCTTGACTAGTATAAAGTAGGCCACCTTAGTATGTCTGTCCACCACTACCCATATGGAGTCGAATCCTATCGCGGTCCTTGGCAATCCGGTGATGAAATCCATCCCCACTTCTTCCCAATTCCATTCAGGAACCTTGAGGCGTTGCAGTAATCCTACAGGTCTCTGATGCTCGGTCTTCACACGTTGGCATACATCACACATAGCCACATATTCGGCTATTTCCCTTCGCATGCTAGACCACCAGAACTTCTCCTTGAGGTCTTGATACATTTTGGTGCTACCAGGATGGATTGAATACTGAGTGCCATGGGCTTCATCGAAAATCAGCTTCTTCAATTCCTTTTTGTCTGGTACGCAGATCAATTCTCTAATCCATACAGTACCTTGTTCATCTTCTAGAAACCCACTAGCTTTACCCTTTTTCATGTTTTTCTTGATCTCCAGGATGTTTGCATCGTTGCCCTGAGCTTCTCGGACTTGATCCACCAGGGTAGGCTGTGCTTCCAAGGCTGCCACATAACCTTGACTAACTAATCCCAAATTTAGCCGTTCAAACTCTTCACACAATTCCAAAGATAACTATTGACTTTCTGCTGCGTTGCAATAACTCTTCCGACTAACGGCATCAGCCACCACATTGGCTTTCCCCGGATGATAATGAATTCCGATGTCGTAATCCTTGATCAGCTCCAACCATCTCTGTTGCCAAAGGTTTAGGTCTAGTTGGATGAAGATATACTTCAAACTCTTGTGATCCATCTTCATGTCCGGTCTCGAGTGATGCGAAGACTCCATGTCTTCAGGTGAGAAACGGGGAAAGTATCTTGATTCTATGATTTTGAGGGGGTGAAGAATGAGGAAATCCTTTTTCACAAATTTAGAGCGAGAGAAGAGAGTAGAAAATTTCGCAAATAGTCTTTATATTTGAATATATTGTCCTTAAGGTCATCCTATGAGAGAAGGGGTTTCACTCCTAAACCAAACTTATGCTCTGATACCACCTCTGTAACACCCCCACCCTGGCACCACCTACAGTGACACCAGAGAGGAAGAGATGTAGGAGATTGGCATGAACCAACTCCCACGGAACCGCGATGCCGGTACCAGTCCTAGGAAACCTTGCTGGTACCCGTAGTCAACGGACATATACCACAGTAATTAACTAAATAAATAAATATAAATTATACCTTTATAAGTTGTGACTTTGGGCAAGCCCTGAGCAGCAACCTGCAAACAGAATAGCAGCAGAATGTGTCGATGTTTTACACCGGCAATATGATTATAGGGCTACTCATCGGATCGAAACTCGGTGGACTGCAAAGGAATACGGGGAGTTTATATTGGTTCAGGCTCTCGATGTGAGGTAATACCCTACGTCTAGTTGTGGTGTATTCCTTTGAGGATGTATGATTCTAGTGAATCTCTGTATGCGTGTCCGTGCCCACATGGGGCACCCTGCCTTGCCTTATGTACTAGGGGACAGGGGTACAAGGTAGGAGTCCCAGCTAAACTACGGCCAAGGGATCTCCTCTTAGAGATATGTCTTGCCCGACTAGGACTGTATATTCCTTATCATACAAGGCAAAGTCTGCCGAGCTCTATTGTATCTCTCATTACAAGGCTAGGCCCATCCACTATCCGAGTGGCCCATATGCTTGTGATGAGGTACCCAGAGCCCATGGCCTCCACAGCAGCCCCTGAGACCTTCATAGTTGAGTCACAGCTGATGCCGAGTGCTCATCCTCCACGGTGAAGATTGCCCGAGTGCATTGCTCCCGAGTACTCTTTGTCCGAGTGCGTCTTCTTCCCGAGTCTTGCTTCATGTCAGCTGGCAGCGAGGCAATGAAGGGCTCCATGTAGAAGTATAAATAGTGTGCGCCGAATAGGCGCACCTATTAGGTGTAGCCCCCGACTTTGTGCTTAATTGTGAAAACAATTAAACATTAAGTCAAAGATCTTTAACCTTGTAATCTTTCTTGTAAAATCATTGTCATGATTAATATTTTGTGATGAACAATTGGCTTTGCAAATGATTTATTTAATAAGAGATTGGTTTGAAAATAACTATGAATATTGGTGTGAGTGTGTGTGACTAACGTGAGTCAAGTTGGGAAGAACTTGTGCTCAGATATGGTTCCCTTGTTTTTGCATGTGTAGGTGAGTCTTGAGGCCTTAGAAATATTGCCGGTGATGGATCGGGAGTCAACTTGGGAGAAGTTGATGTCCGAATGATCGGGAGATCACGCGGGATACTAAAGGCTAGAGATCAATACATGTGGAAGTGAAGATTCCATATGGCACACAAGAGGAATTGTGTGCATATGGATAGAGAAGTCGAGTCCTACTCGGATTAGGAGTGGAGTCCTAGTAGGACTAGGAGTTGAGTCCTGGTAAGACTAGGAGTCGAGTTCTACTCGAATTAAAAGTGGAGTCCTAGTAGGACTAGGAGTCGAGTCCTACTTGGATTAGAAGTTGAGTCCAAGTTGGTTATGGAAAGGAGAATTTGATTTGGTAAGTCCAAGTTGGGTATGGAAAGGAGAATTTGATTTGGTAAGTCCAAGTTGGCTATGGAAAGGAAAATTTGATTTGGTAAATTGTAAATAGATTTGGTAATTGAGGGTTTGAGTCCTAGCGGGAATAGGAGTTCTACTCCTACTTCGTGTAGGATGTTTTAGGTATAAATATATGAGGGATGGAGGCTCTAGAGATATAACTTTTGGAAGAGAGAAAAGCTAGGGTTTAGTTTTGAGCGAGGAGAGTGCTTTGTATGCACTTTGTAAACACATCTTGATGCAATAAAGTTAATCTACTTTGAAAAGCATCTTCGGTGTGTATCCTTCTGAATTCAAACGGTTTGTCCGATAAGAGCGCGGCGGCGAGACGACGGTTCTACCGGCGGACATACGGTGGTCAGACCGGCGCAACAGAGACGGTCTGACCGGTGCACTCCATCCAGGTTTGAGGGTTTCTTTTATTCCGCAAAAGATTTTGGTTTTTGGCGTTCCTACCATTCACCCCCCTCTGGTAGGCTTAATTCTTGTCTTTCGATCCTTCAAGTGGTATTAGAGCCTTATTTTTGTTTCTCTTTTGATCTTAATCGATCTTGAGTTGCCATGGCGGATAAATATTCAATTAAGCCACATGTTTTTGATGGAGTTGATTTTTCTTATTGGTGCAAAAAGATGCAATCTTATATTATGTCCCAAGGCTTCGACATTTGGCAAAAAGTTTCAAAACCCTATGTTATTCCTGAAGAGATTACTACGACTAATAAAATTGATTTTGAAAATAATTGTAAAGCTCGCAATTATATTTTAAATGGAGTTTCTCGTTTTGATTTTGATCGAATCTCTCATTTTGAAACTGCGCATGAGATGTGGAAGGCCTTATGTGACTTTCACCTAGGATCTTTTAACATCAAGGAACTGCGTAAAGATGTTTTTAAAAAGGAGTATATGAAATTTGAGATGAAATCTGGAGAAGCTCTTGATGATTATTATGCTCGCTTTAACAAAATTTTAAGTGATCTTCGTTCTGTTGATGATGCTTATGATGCTAATTATACTCAGTCTGAAGTTTCTCGACATCTTTTGAATGGTCTTGACATGTCTATTTGGGAGATGAAAGTTACATCTATTTAGGAATCTGTAAACGTGAATGCTTTAACCTTGGAATCTTTGTATACCAAATTAAAGACACATGAGATGAATATTCTTTCATGAAAAATTGATTCAAAATCTTCTGCTTTAGTGTCTTCTTCTAGTTATTCAGTCAATGCTTCTTCATCACTTTTTTTAACTGCTTTTAATGCCATGTCCGATGACCAACTCGAGCAAATCTCGGAGGAGGACTTGGTTTTGTTAACTAATAGACTCTCTCAAGCTTTGAATAATGTAAGAAGCAGGAAACGAGGAGGTCCAATCCGGTGCTTTGAATGTGGAGAGCCTAATCACATTCGCGTCAATTGCCCTAAGCTCGGGAAAGGATCAAAGGAAGATGAAGAGGATAAGAGCAAAAATGAGAAGAAGAAGAAGAAGATATTTAAAGGCAAGAGAAACAAAGAAAGTTACAAGAAGATGCTAAACAAAGTGTGTGCTGCCTTTGAACAAGCAAGTGACGTCGACTTTAGTAGTGAGGAAGAGGATGATGACAAAGGCAAAAACATCTCTGAAGTATGCCTCATGGCTCGTGGAGGATCAATATCTGGAGAGTCTGATTCTAATAATGAACACATTGAGGTAACTCTTTTTCAAGATATTATTGTTTCTCTTGGCTTTAAGATTCAAAAATATGAGAAAAAGATAAAACAACATGACTTTATTGTTGAATCTCTTAATGCTGAAATTTCTAGATTGAAATCTCTAATTCCTGATGATGATAATTGTGCATCTTGTGAAGTTTTATTTTCTGAAATTTCTTCTTTACGAGATGTTCATGCTAATAATTGTTTGAGATTAGAATCTGAAATTGAGAAAACAAAAGTTTTTGAAACTTCTTTGGCTCTTGGTCTTGCTTTACATTCTCGTACTGCTAATGAGTTAGTTTTGACAAAAAATCTTTTAAAAAAAATATAAAGTTGCTTTTGGTGCAAGTTCTTTGTTCAATGTTTTATGTGCTAAAAGAATTAGACAACACAAGGAGGTTTCAAGTTCTAAAACTTGCTCAACATGTTTTGTGAATGAGGTAAAAGTGAAAAATGCTCTTGGTCGTGTTGAGTATATGGAGAATATTGTGAAAACTCATGAGATGATTTCTTGTTCAAACTGTAAAAAACAAAAAGGAGTTTTAGTAGATTGTGAAAAGTGTGCTAACTTAACAAAAGAAGTTTCTTATTTGAAAAGTTCCTTGGAACGATTTTCTAATGGTAAAAAGAAACTTAACATGATTTTAGATCAATCAAAAGTAAGCACACATAATAGAGGGTTAGGTTTTGAACCACATGCTTATTTTACTAATCATCAACCTTCTATTTTGAGTGTCACAAACAATGGAGAAATTTTGACAAAACCAAAACCTAAGAAAACTATTTTCAAATCTGCTGGAATTATGTCTTCTCTTTCTTCTCCAAACCAAGGTGTTTCCACTGGAAAACCTTCAATTTCAAAATCATCTTCTCATATGAAGTATACATGTACTTTTTGTGGAAAAGATGGACATTTGGTTGGTTATTGCTTTAGACTTGCAAGAAAACAGAAAAAAGACAAAGAACGTGAACTTGCAAGGTTGAGGTGGCAAAGGTCGAGCTTTTCTTCAAGAGGCCCGGTTAGACCACAAGCCCAGGGAGGTCCAACCAGTAGCCATGGGCAGTTAGACCGCAGACACATCAGCAATCAAACCGACAGCCGACAGTGGTTAGACCGACTTTTCAGCGTTGGTCGGATCAGTTTTCGGTAAAGCCCCAAGGTAAGTTTTCAGGTAAGTTTGGTACTAATTCTATTTATGCATATACATGTGCTTTGCCTACTGGTTCTATTGGTCGTGTGTCTCAGTGTTGGATTCCTAAATTTCTTATTTCTAATCTCAACACAAAGGCCTCGACATCTTCTTATGCATAGGTCTTTTGGTGGCATACTCCCCATGTGCATTAAACGATTGAGACATCATTGTTTTTAAGGTAGCATTGATCTATTTATGAATTGGCATTATAATATCTACTTCTTCATTAGCTTTTTCCTTGCTAGTTATGGAGATAATAGTTTTTCATAATAATACAAGTGGATATATGTCAATTAATGAGAACCTTGGTGATATCTTTGGCAATTGGTTGTATTTTTTAAAACCTTTGATATCTTCTCGATTTGCTTTGTTTTTACGTCGGGAGGGCTTGGAGGTTGTTTTGAGGGGGAGTTTACATTTTTTTTTCGATGCATTCATGTTCAATTTATTGCATTGCTCTGAATTTGAAAATATAAAAAAGAAAAGTGGAGCTCTGTTTTATACCTCTAGTATATTCTTGTGCTTGCTAGCAATATGAGTGAGGTCTTTTGGTCTCTAGTTTAGCTTGTATGCATTCTAGTCTTTATATGAGCCTTTGCTATTACTTTTAAGGGATATGATGCATGAATTAAATAAATATGCAATATTGAAACTAGTGCTAAGTTTGAATAATTTATGCTTATATTTATTCTTTGTTGAATAAACATTCCTCAAATGCTCAAAAATGTCTTTACTTTTTGAGGAAAAAAAAATGGATACCGAATCCTTGGCAAGAGTTTTCACCACAAGGACATATCCGAAGAGAGAAAAAAAAAGGATACCAAATCCTTGGCAAGAGTATTCACCACAAGGACGTATCCGAAGAGCGATAAAAAAAATGGGTACCGAATCCTTGGAAACAATATTCACGACAAGGACGTACCCGAAATAAATTGAGAAAAAAAAGAGAGAGAGAAAAAATATATTCTCTTTTGAGCAAAATATTTGAGAAAGGATGTGTTATTCAACTTGACTAGGTATAAGGGTATTTTGTTCAATATATGTACTAGTCAATATATTGCATTATAAATTGTTGAAATCATGAATTTTTAATGCTGATTTGATCTTGATTATAATATCATTGATTCATGTTTGGACTATAATTCATACTTGTTTGCTACTTGGTCAATTTATCTCCCTTGTGTTGCAGCACATGTCCCTGAGTTGCTTTAGGTACATTTCAAAGCTCCTAGGAAAGAAAAATTCAGAAGAAGGAAAATTGATAAATATTTATTGCATCTGTGCTTTTATGGTTTATATTATCTCTTTTGAAATTCTTGATGAAATCATTGTCAAAGGGGGAGAAATATACAAAATGCATGCTTAAAGAAAGGGGGAGCTTTTTAGAGAAGAGAACAATTTGAAAGTTTCAAAGTTTTGACAAGTTGATCGATTCTTTAAAAAGTCGATTTTGTGCTTTTATTGCAAATATAGTGGAGAAATTCTTTCTTTTAAAAAGGGGAAGAATTTTGACACTTCTTGGTTTTTATTTTTCAAAAATATCAATTTGTATTTTGGAGATGTTGCCAATGTGTTCATCAAGGGGGAGATTGTAAAATCATTGTCATGATTAATATTTTGTGATGAACAATTGGCTTTGCAAATGATTTATTTAATAAGAGATTAGTTTGAAAATAACTGTGAATATTGGTGTGAGTCTGTGTGACTAACATGAGTCAAGTTGGGAAGAACTTGTGCTCGGATATGGTTCCTTTGTTTTTGCATGTGTAGGTGAGTCTTGAGGCCTCGGGAGTATTGCCAGTGATGGATCGGGAGTCAACTTGGGGGAAGTTGATGTTCGGATGATCGGGAGATCATGCGGGATACTAAAGGTTAGAGATCAATACATGTGGAAGTGAAGATTCCATATGGCACACAAGAGGAATTGTGTGCGTATGGATAGAGAAGTCGAGTCCTACTCGGATTAGGAGTGGAGTCCTAGTAGGACTAGGAGTTGAGTCCTGGTAAGACTAGGAGTCGAGTTCTACTTGGATTAAAAGTGGAGTCCTAGTAGGACTAGGAGTCGAGTCCTACTTGGACTAGAAGTTGAGTCCAAGTTGGTTATGGAAAGGAGAATTTGATTTGGTAAGTCCAAGTTGGCTATGGAAAGGAGAATTTGATTTGGTAATTGAGGGTTTGAGTCCTAGCGGGAATAGGAATTCTACTCCTACTTTGTGTAGGATGTTTTAGGTATAAATATATGAGGGATGGAGGCTCTAGAGATATAACTTTTGGAAGAGAGAAAAGCTAGGGTTTAGTTTTGAGAGAGGAGAGTGCTTTGTATGAACTTTGTAAACACATCTTGATGCAATAAAGTTAATCTACTTTGAAGAGCATCTTCGGTGTGTATCCTTCTGAATTCAAACGGTTTGTCCGATAAGAATGCGGCGGCGAGACGGCGGTTCTACCGGCGGACATACGGTGGTCAGACCGGCGCAACAGAGATGGTCTGACCAGTGCACTCCATCCAGGTTTGAGGGTTTCTTTTATTCCGCAAAAGATTTTGGTTTTTGGTGTTCCTACCATTCACCCCCCTCTGGTAGGCTTAATTCTTGTCTTTCGATCCTACATTTCTCGAGTAGTATACTACTGTTATATGAGACTCTTCAGCATCATATCAGCTGAAAATAATTTATAGTCTTTACCAAGTAGCATGCCACTCGTATATGAGACTCTTCAGCTTCATGTTAACTGGAAAAGGTGTTTATAGTCTTTCCCGAGTAGCATCCCACTCGAAAGTTAGACTCTTTAGCGTCATGTCGGCTAGAAGAATATTTGCTCTTGGCAAATGTTGGCTAAGCATGTAAGCCGAGTACCACTTTATGAAATTTAATCCATTATGTGGTCAGGTGTACTTGGGAGATACCTGCATCCCCATTTTTAATGAAGACCAGCTTATGATCCTTATAAGGATATATCCTCAATACCTAGTGAATAACACAAAAACCTGAACACGTGTGTTCAACAGTCGGCTTTCAGGAAGCATATCTAATTACTCAATCGGTCTCTGTTAGTAGCACCAGCACTGTGATTTTAACATAGCCTGCGAATGGCCCAAATTGAGCGTGCTACTATAGAAACTCATATCTTGGTGGCCCAGTACCGAATAAGCCGGCCTAAACCGACCTACCCAGCGTAGCCCTATAAATTGGCATCCCTGCATGTCAGGATAAGTATTTCAGCGTCGATAACTGCAACCAGCCAGAGGAATCCTTGTCTGCAATCCTTTCCGACTTATGTTCTGAATGCAGCCTGGTTGCCACAGATGCCTGAGTAGGTATATGGCAGAATCTGCTTGCCCTCCCCAGGTGTGACGCAGTGCATGAGAACTCCAGATGCGCTTTGACGACGTGGATCTTCTCTAACTTCAGTAAAGCCGAATAAGGTACCTGAACCTTTCATTAGCATAGGATTCGGCTGACGACCCTCATGGGGGCGTATCCTATCCAATAGAGTTATGGCCAGATAAGGTACCCGAACCTTGCATTAGCATAGGATTTGGCTGGCGACCCTCATAGGGCGTACCCTATCCAACTGAGTAGTACCCAAGCTCTGACTAGCGCCGGAGGTCGGTTATTAGCCGAATAAGGTACCCGAACCTTGCATTAGCATAGGATTCGGCTGGCGACCCTCATGGGGCATACCTTACCCAACAGAGTTATGACCGAATAAGGTACCCGAACCTAGCATTAGCGTAGGATTCAGCTGGCGACCCTCGTGGTGCGTACCTCACCCAGCCGAGTGGTATACGAGCCCCGACTAGCGTCGGAGGTTAGTTGTTAGCTCACATGGAGCGTAGCCGGGAAAAATGACGTCCCGACTGGCGCAAGTACTCGGTCAGTAGCCCTCATGGAGCATTTCGAGCGTATCTTGGCAGACCGGTCTAGCCCCCAAGCGTAGGAGATAGGCTCGTAGCCCTGAGTTCCTATTACACGTATCCGGAACTAGCCCTGCATTATGAACATATCGGATGAGTAGCATCTAATGATGAAAACAATCACCCGACTAATATTTATATATTTTACAATATATATAAATACATGTTCTTCCTCTTATTGATATTAATTTCTCCGAGTAGTTGACCCCTTACATTTAAGCACTCTACCCGACTAGTCATAGCCGCGTTTTGGGTGACTTGAGTTCGTCTTTCATGGAGCAAAGTTTCACGGATCGGAATTTATGCTACTCGAGTACTTTTGCAATTATTTAAGAGCAAAAACAGAAAAAGTGCAGCCTTGTACACCTATTAGATGTAAGCGGCTGTGGCATTGGCGAGGCCAAGTGAGGAAATATTTATCAGAAAGTGACTTAGCTGTTCAGTATTTGGGAGTGGGGATGCCATCCTTGCGTTTGAGCTTGTGAGCCCCCAAACATGTCACTTGTTGTTCTGATAATCTCCAATTGTTGAAGGTCGAAGACGGTTGTGACCGACTACCACAATGAAGCCGTCTGACTTGCTTTTGTAGCTTTAGTCGGGGTCGCATCATCAGGGTCCTTCTGCTCCTTATATCAATGTGTCTTCTTGTCATCGAGGGCCTCAGCAACAGCGTCAGCCGAGTCGGCGTACTTGTTCTCCATGTCGAATAAAGCCTTGACAGAGTTGGGAGGCTTCAGAGTGAATTTGGCGATGAATGAGGTGTCATTGACTCCTTTTCGAAAGGCGGCGATGACGACCTCGTCCTTGATCATTGGGATTGAATTCTTCTTCTCAGAAAACCTCTTGATGAAGTCACGAAGAGACTCGTTCTTCCTTTGATGCAAGTGATATAAGTCGTACTCAGAAGATGGCGTCTCGTATGTTCCCTAGAAGTTGGCGATGAAGCGTTCTTCCCATTGATTGCTTGGGAAGTCCCGTTAGCCATGTCCTCGCTGAGTCGGCTAGAGCGGCTGGGAGGTAGTTAGCCATGGCTTTGTGATCTCCTCCGGCTGCTCGGATTGCCAGGGTGTAGACCGTGAGCTAGGACTCGGGATTGGTCTTGCCATCATATTTTTTGATTCCCGTAGGCTTGAAACCCAACGGCCAATCAACCTATTTTAGCTCCTAGGTAAAGGCCGGTACTCCTTCATCTTCATGAGGGCTCCGACTCCGAATATGACGGCAAAACCGCTGGTGGTGAAGGCCAAAGCGCTCGTTCTCGTCTTCCAGTCGGCGTTGCTCGTCTTCCTCTCGTTCGCAGTGCCAAGAGTTGATGTCTTGCCGAAGGTCACGCCGTAGTTGGCCTCGGAGATCTTGATTGTGCCGACAGTCGCTTCAACGCCACCGGTTGTTGTTGGGGTTGCCGAGTGACGTTTGGCGTGACTCTGTGTGTAGCTGACTAGAGCCGGTTGCTCAGCGTCACTTTGAGGTGGATGAGACTGCCGTTGGGAAAGCCGACCGACTGGTTGGTGTGAGGGTATCGCCCGACTATTGGCGCTATTGACATGCAGTAGCGGTGATCATGGCTTTCATCCTTGCTATTGTCGGGGTGGCCTGGTGATCAGGCCCGAACTGGAGTGTGTCCAGCAGGGTTGCAGCGGCCACGACGTTCTGTTGTGGCGTGACGAAGACGTTCTGTCACTGAGCGGTTCACCTAGCCCTACGTAGCTCGTTGTTGTGAGCCTCGTGTTCGGCCTCCTCCTATTGCCGCAGTCGGCGTGCCTCCTCTTCTTGCTGCTCTTGTACTTGGCGCACCTCCCGTGGAGGGGTTGAAGCCATGAAGATTTCTCGGGGCAGAAGGAAGCTCGCCAGACTGGTGTCTGAACTAGTGTTCGAACTGTTGTCCGACTTTGAGTGGGAATCCGAGTAGTTCATCGGGGTAAGGATGACTCCAACCTCCCTAGATCCAATCTGGAACGGCTCTGAGCCATGTCCGAACTGAACCGTAGAGGATCAGGTCTACCACGTGAGATGTAGATTGTAGATGTCCATAGTGTCACCGAGCCCACTTAGGAGATTGACGATCTCTTCCCTTCCTAGTCCGACCTGGGCCGGCTCAAGGCCGAGTCCGAGCCGAACGCCGAAGGAGAGAGTTGTCCTGAGACCCGGCGAAGTAGAAGATTGCCACAACAAGTCAACGAAGGTTGCTGTAGTGTCATGTAGGCCGACTAGCGTGGAGTTAGCCGGTTCCTCGGCCGATCGGATCTGGTCTGAGTCGGCCAAGGTGAGGTTGCCGAGCTGGTCGGCGATGAAGTCGAGGCTTCCGAATGTAATCATGTCTCCAGGGGAGAATCCGCTACCGTCGATTCCAGATGTCGAATCCATCGAGCTTGAGGTTGATCTAGCCGAAGCCCCTACCTTGCGTGCCAACTGTCGATGTTTTACACTGACAATATGATTATAGGGCTACTCGTCGGATCGAAACTCGGTGGACTGCAAAGGAACACAGGAACTTTATACTGGTTCAAGCCCTCGATATGAGGTAATACCCTACGTCCAGTTGTGGTGTATTCCTTTAAGGATGTATGATTCTGGTGAATCTCTATATACGTGTCTGTGCCCTCATGGGGCACCCTGCCTCCCCTTATATACTGGGGGACAGGGATACAAGGTAGGAGTCCCAGCCGAACTACGGCCAAGGGATCTCCTCTTAGAGATATATCTTCCCCGACTATGACTGTATATTCCTTATCATACAAGACAAAGTCTGCCGAGCTCTATTATATCTCTAATTACAAGGCTAGGCCCATCCTCTGTCCGAGTGGCCCATATGCTTGTGATGAGGTACCTGGGGCCCATGCCCTCCATAGAATGACAGCGCAGCGAGAACCCAATCTGTAGGATCGAACACAAGAACCAAGCCTACCAGAGGGGGGATGAATGGTAGGAACACCAAAAATCAAAATCTTTTGCAGAATAAAAGAAACCCTCAAACCTGGATGGAGTGCACCGGTCAGACTGTAGAACCGCCGCCTTGCCGCCGCGCTCTTGTCGGATGAACCATTAAAATTCAGAAAGATACACACCGAAGATGCTCTTCAAAGTAAATTAACTTTATTGCATCAAGATGTGTTTATAAAGCGCATACAAAGCACTCCTCTCTCTCAAAACTAAACCCTAGCTTTTCTCTCTTCCAAGAGTTATGCTCTAGGGTCTCAACCCCTCATCTATTTATACCTAAAACCTTCTATACAAAGTAGGAGTAGGACTTCTAGTCCCACTAGGACTCAAACCCTCAATTACCAAATCTATTTACAATTTACCAAATCAAATTCTCCTTTCCATAATCAACTTGGACTCAACTCCTAGTCCAAGTAGGACTCAACTCCTAGTCCTACTAGGACTCGACTCCTAATCCGAGTAGGACTCGACTTCCTCTTTCCATACGCACATAATTCCTGTTGTATGCCATATGGAATCTTCACTTCCATGTGTATTGATCTTAGCCTTTAGTATCCCGCTTGATCTCCCGATCATCCGGACATCCAAGAAGTATCAAAACTCTTCCCCTTTTTAAAAGAAAGAATTTCTCCACTATATTTGCAATAAAAGCACAAAATCGACTTTTTAAAGAATCGATCAACTTGTCAAAACATTCAAACTTTCAAATTCTCCCCTTTTCTAAAATAGCTCCCCCTTTCTTTAAGCATGCATTTTGTATATTTCTCCCCCTTTGACAATGATTTCAACAAGAATTTCAAAAGAGAGAATATAAACCATAAAAGCACAAATGCAATGACTATGAAATATTTATCAATTTTTCTTCTTCTGAATTTTTCTTTTCTAGGAGCTTTGAAGTATACCTAAAGCAACTCAGGTACATGTGTTGCAAGACAAGAGAGATAGATTGACCAACTAGCAAACAAGCATAGGTTATAGTCCAAATATGAATCAATGATATTACAATCAAGATCAAATCAGCATTAAAAATTCATGATTTCAATAATTTATAATGCAACATAATTACTAGCACATAGATTGAAAGAAAAAACCCCCACACAAAGATAAGCTGAACTAAACATTCTTTCTCAAATTATCTTGCCCTTTACAAGAGAATTTTCATCAAGTTTTATTTCTCAGCTTCTGCTCAATTTGCCTTTTAATAGCACAAAAGAAAATCTCTCAATTATTTCGGGTACATCCTTGTCGTGAATACTGTTTCTAAGGATTCGGCACCCATTATTTTCCTCACGTCAGATACGTCCTTGTTGTGAATACTGTTTCCAAGGATTCGGTATCCATTTTTTTTCTCTCATATAAGCTTTTTTTTTACTTGAGGAATCTCTAGAACATTTGAGGAATGAAAATTTCGGCAAGCATATATATGAGCACAAATTATTCAAACAAGCACTAGTGTCAATATTGCATATTTACTTAATTCAAGTAAAAGAATTATGTGTTATGCATCATATCCCTCAAAAGTAATAGGAAAGGCTCATATAAAGACTAGATGCATACAAGCTAAACTAGTGACCAAAAGACCTCACTCATATTGCTAGCAAGCACAAGAATATACTAGAGGTATAAAACAAAGCTCCACTTTTCTTTTTATTTTTAGATTGAGAGCAATGCAATAAATTAAACATGAATGCGTCAAAAAACATAAACTCCCCCTCAAAACAACCTCCAAACCCTCCCGATGAAAAGAACAAAGCAAATCGAGAAGATATCAAAGGTTTTGAAAAAGACAACCAATTGCCAACGATATCACCAAGGTTCTCATTAATTGACATATATCAACTTGTATTATTATCAAAAACTACTATCTCCATAACTAGCGAGAAAAAAGCTAATGAAGAAGTAGATATTATATTGCCAATTCATAAGTAGATTGATGTTACCTTAAAAGTAATGACGTCTCAACCGTTTGATGCACATGGGGAGTATGTCGCCAAAAGACCTATGCACAAGAAGATGTCGAGGCCTTTGTGTTGGGATTAGAAATAAAAATTTTAGGAATCCAACATTGAGACACACGACCAATAGAACCAGTAGGCAAAGCACATGTATATGCATAAATAGAATCAGTACCAGACTTACCTGAAAACTTACCTTGGGGCTTTACCGAAAACTTATCCGACCAATACTGAAAAGTCGGTCTAACCACTATCAGCCGTCGGTCTGATTACTGACGTGCCTACGGTCTAACTACCCATGGCCACCAGTTAGACCTCCCTGGTGCTTGTGGTCTGACGGGCCACTTGAAGAAAAGCTTGACCTTTTCCACCTCAACCTTGCAAGTTCACATTCTCTGTCTTTTTACTGTTTTCTTGCAAATCTAAAACAAAACTGAACCAAATGCCCATCCTTACCACAATGAGAGAAATTGTACTTCACATGTATTTTTTCCATAGAAGAAGAAGAACAAGAAGCAATTGCACAAGTTGTAGAAAGGTTTGACAAAATTCCAGCGGATTTGAAAATCATTTTCTTTGGTTCGGGTTTTATCAAAATCTCACTACTTTTAGAAAAATCAAGAATACTCGGTGGATGATTAGTAAAATAAGCATGTACATCAAAACATATTCCACTATTATGTGTGCTCACTTTAGAAGTACCCAAAATCATATTGAGTTTCTTTTTACCATCGGAAAACCTTTGCAAAGAACTTTTCAAATAAGTAACCTCATTTGTCAAAGAAACACAATTTTCACAAGATTTTGCAATCCCTTTTTGTTTGCAACAATTGGAGCAAGAAAATACTTCATGAGTTTCATGTCGTTTTGCAAAAACTCAACACGACCAAGAGCATCTTTTTATTTCATCTCATTTAAAAAACACTTTGAGCAAGCTTTAAAACTTGAAACATCCTTGTGTTGTTTAATCCTTTTAGCACATAAAAAATTGAACAAGGAATTAGCACCAAAAGCAACTTTATACTTTTTGAAAAGATTCTTTGTTAATAACAACTCATCAACAATACAAGAATGCAAAGTAAAACCAAGAGCAAAAGATAACTCAAGCTTTTTAGTTTTCTCAATTTTAGCTTCCAATCTTAGAGAAGTGTTAGTATTGACATTTCTTAAAGCAGTAATTTCATAATATAACACTTCACAAGATTTGCAATCATTATCATCAGGAATTAGAGATTTTAATCTTGCAATTTCAGAATTTAGAACATTAACAGTATGATCATGTTTTCTAAGCTTTTTAGTACATTTATCAAGTTTATCAGTGAGATCAAAAGCAACATGTTCTAATTGATCATAAGTAAAGTTTACCTTGCCATCATCGTTATCAGATTCATCTTCATCGGAGTTTGACACACTATGAGCAATGAGAGCTAAACTTGTAAAATGCTTACCTTTGCCTATGCTTTCGCTGTAGCTTTCATATTCTTCATCGCTCAACTCAACTTGCTTGAAGACTTCTAGCAACTGACGTACTAGTTTGTGTTTGCTATTTTTTCTTTTCTCTTCAAAAGTTAAGCGCTTGTTGTCCTTCTTGTTCTTCTCCTCCTCGTCTTCCTTGTTGGATCTTCTGAGCTTAGGACACTTGGAACGAATGTGGTTTAACTCTCCACATTCAAAGCACCGGACTGAGCCTCCTTTTTTTCTATTCTTAACATTATTCAAAACTCGAGAAAACTTATTAATAATCAAAGCCAAATCCTCCTCAAAGACTTGCTCAAGTTGTTCATTGGATGTGGCTTTCAAAGCAATATGAGAAAATGACAAAGAAGTATCCATAAAAGAAGCCAAAGAAGATACCAAAGCAGTGGATTTAGAATCAATTTTGCGAGAAAGAATGTTCATCTCATGTGTCTTTAATTTAGTGTAAAGAGAATCCAAGGTTAAAGTATAAATATTAACAAATTCTTGAATTAATGTAACCTTCATCTCCCAGATATATATATCAAGACCATTCAAAAGATGTCTAGCAATTTTGGAATGTGTATAAGTAGTATCAAAAGAATCATCCACAGAACGAAGGTTGCTAAAAACTTTATTGAAACGTGCAAAATAATCATCTAAAGCTTCCCTAGGTTTCATCTTAAATTTCATATCGTCCATTTAAACACATCTTTGCGTATTTCTTTGATGTTAGAAGAACCTTGATGAAAATCACATAGGGCTTTCCACATCTCATACGCAGTTTCAAAATGAGAAATCCGATCAAAATCTGAGTGAGAAACACCACTTAAAATTATATTTCTAGCTTTGGAATTGTTTTCAAATTCAACTTTGTTTACTGCAATTATAGCCTTAGGAATATCATAAGGATTTGAAACTTTTTGCCAAATATCATAACCCTGAAACATAATAAATGATTGCATCTTTTGTTTCCAAAATTAAAAATCAACTCCATCAAAAACATACGGCTTAGTTGAAAATCAATTAGCCATGGCTAAATCTCAAGATCAGTGAAGATCAAAAAGAGAAAACAAGGCTCTGACTACTTGTAGGATCAAACACAAGAACCAAGCCTACCAGAGAGGGGTGAATGGTAGGAACACCAAAAATCAAAATCTTTTGCAGAATAAAAGAAACCCTCAAACCTGGATGGAGTGCACCGATCAAACCATAGAACCGCCACCTCGCCACCGCGCTCTCATCGGACGAACCGTCAGAATTCAGAAGGATACACACCGAAGATGCTCTTCAAAGTAGATTAACTTTATTACATCAAGATGTGTTTACAAAGCGCATACAAAGCACTCCTCTCTCTCAAAACTAAACCCTAGCTTTTCTCTCTTCCAAGAGTTATGCTCTAGGGTCTCAACCCCTCATCTATTTATACCTAAAATCTTCTACCCAAAGTAGGAGTAGGACTTCTAGTCCCACTAGGACTCAAACCCTCAATTACCAAATCTATTTACAATTTACCAAATCAAATTCTCCTTTCCATAGTCAACTTGGACTCAACTCCTACTCTAAGGACTAGGACTCCACTTCTAATCCGAGTAGGACTTGAGGACTCCACTTCTAATCCGAATAGGACTCGACTTCCTCTTTCCATACGCACTCAATTCCTCTTGTATGCCATATGGAATCTTCACTTCCACGTGTATTGATCTCTAGCCTTTAGTATCCCGCATGATCTCCCGATCATCCGGACATCAACTTCTCCCAACTTGACTCCCAATCCATCACCGGCAATACTCTCGAGGCCTCAAGACTCACTACACATGCAAAAACAAAGAACCATATCCGAGTACAAGTTCTTCCCAACTTCACTCACGTTAGTCACACACACTCACACCAATATTCATAGTTATTGTTAAATCAATCTCTTATTAAATAAATCATTTGCAAAGGCAATTGTTCATCATAAAATATTAATCATGACAATGATTCTACAATCTCCCCCTTGATGAACACATTGGCAACATCTCCAAAATGCAAATTGATGTTTTTGAAAAATAAAAACCAAGAAGTCTCGAAACTCTTCCCCTTTTTAAAAGAAAGAATTTCTTCACTATATTTACAATAAAAGCACAAAATCGACTTTTTAAAGAATTGATCAACTTGTCAAAACTTTCAAATTCTCCCCTTTTCTAAAATAGCTCCCCCTTTCTTTAAGCATGCATTTTGTATATTTCTCCCCCTTTCTTTAACCAATATTCACAGTTATTTTTAAACCAGTCTCTTATTAAATAAATCATTTGCAAAGCCCATTGTTCATCACAAAATATTGATCATGACAATGATTCTACACAATCCACAAGCAACGGCTTAGGATTAGGAAAGAAACCCTAATCTTCACTTCAACTTTACTCATCCCGAAGGTGGGGGAAAATAGAAGTAGATTGAGTACATACGTACTCAGCAAGTCACAAAAAAGTGACATATGCAGGTTACCAAAGAAAGCCTGGGGTTTATTTCGTAATCCTTTTTATTTAAAAATATTTTTGAAAAACCCTAAGTGTGGGTTGTCTCATTTCAACTAGAAGGTGGCTCGCGCCTCAATTGTGGGCACCCGATTATTCCGCACTATAAGAGGTAATTAGTACGACAACGCGAAATATCTAGTTGGATGGGATCTCGAATAAAAACCAAATAAGTGCAATAACCATCCAACCTCATCGCAGCCTTGTCATACAAACCACCAATTATAATGCAAAACAACCGAACGCTAGACTAAGAACACGAGAGATATTTGGAAGAATAGTTACACCAGTCCACACGACGAGATATGCCCGTCAAACGACACGAAGGCGGCGACCAAACACGATACATATCTCTGAGGACATGGTCTACGGTTGAACTACTCTCCATGTATCTCAACTGTTCTAAGCCTATACTCATGCAGACTAGCCCCAGGAAAATTGCTAGTCCACACTTTCATCTCTAGCAATGGTATGCAAACATAGGGTATACAATTATAAGTGAAATAAACTTAGATACAACTAAGATTACATAGGCCAAAAGGCCAAATAATATGATTCAGCGGAAGCTTGTCTACCCATACCACAGGCAATCCGACTAGGGGTACACCCCCTAAAGAATCAATCCTGAAGAAGCAACGGAATCCCGTAGCACTCAACCTACAACCAGGTAATCAACCGAAGTACAAGCAAGAGTCAGTACATTACCGAAATAATGTACTGGCAATGTCAATCCTACCATACATGCAAGTTCTAAATCAAGGAAAAGCTATTTGTGGGTTCAGTTTTGCATAAAGCTAATTTTAGTTCACAATCATTTTGCAACGGTAATTTAGAAAGCATTTAAACAAGTATAATAAGTAGTGAAGTGATCAACATAATATCAACATAATGATTTTCCTGCTTGTGCCCTCCTCGGCAACAAGTCATCGTAAATATTATCATAAGCATAATAATTCTCAAAAGTCACCAATCCTCATCCCAGTTTTATAAACACATTTAAAAACATAAATCTATACTCAATGGACACAACCATGCCGCTCATGACCGTGAGCACGGCTAACCGATTAGTTTTGACTCTGCAGAGTTTGTACATCGTTACCCACATGATGTGATAGAAGCCCAACGGCTACACTCTAGTTTGTCCGGTACCCGTCACTACCACCACACTCTTCACGTTGAATGCGGTCTAGAGGTCACAACACAGCTTTTACATTACCTAACATTTAGCCTTGCACCAGCACGAGGTGTGTTACTCCACATCGGGGTGCAAACCCGATGCCGTGGGTGGCGGGCCCATGCCTTAAACCCAGCGCCGTGGGAATCTACGCTATGAATTTTACGAGTTCTATACGAAAATACGTCCCAATACGATATGAGGTCATAATTGAAGTTATTTTAATATGTGTGAAACTTACACAGTGGTTTGGTACTGGTCTTAGTGAATTTTTATGAAGAGATTTCTATTTTCCCAACTTCTATTTAGGAGATATGAGTTTATCAATTTCTAGACATGTATATGTATTTTTACGTGTATTTTAGTATACCTGTGTTTTAGGGCTAGGTTTTTATAAGAATATAAATCTACATATTTTGATAAAAATGCCTTGTGAATCTACTGCCCTTTGGGTATATTTTATTTAGAGTAAGAATGGAGTTTATATGATTTTTAGAAATCATTTTACCTCTTTATACTCTATACAAAACATTTATCCTTTGCATAAATCCTAAAGGTGGTTCTCATACTAATTTAGCAAGTCTTCAGCTTTTAGACATAAGGAGTAAAATATTCCGAAGCTAACAAAATTGGTTTCATATTATTTGGAGCTTATATGAATTTCTTACATATTTTAGAAGTTAATACATATTCTATATACTAATTTATATATTTACCTATTATAAGTTTCTTATGAGTATCTTTTATGTAAATGAATTTTAGTTTTAGTTTGCTTCAGAAAAGACCCATATTTTATGAATTTACTAAACCTTGATTTAAGGTAAAGATGAAATAACTAAATTTGCATATGAGTTATGTATTGTATTCTTTATATTATTTTTGAGAAATTTTAGGTACTGGTTCTTCCAGATTTCAAGCAACAGAAATAAAGTTCATAATTTTGTGATTCCAACAATTTTGTTTCGTCCAATTTGGAGTTGAAATGATTTAGTTATAAATTTCTGAAGTTTGCATATTTCTCTGTTGGAAAAATATTTCAGTTTAACATTTTTCTAATTCTTTCTTCTTTTTCTTATTTCTCTTCCAGGTGGGGCTAGTGCGCCATTGAGACAAAGCAGAGCAGGCGCAGACAGACTGGGGGCGACGAGACAACTGATCGGACCGTCCGAACACGGAGAGGATGGTCCGGTGGGGTGAAACAGAGGAGGACTGAGCCGGCGAGGTTCTCGGCGGCGGCGACAGCGAACGGCGGAGTTTCAGACGGCGAAACCAAAAGAGGAAGTGAAGAGGGGACTAAGGCGAAGCTTTCGGTAGTGGTATCGTCACCGGCGGTGGCCGGAGCTAGACACGTTGGTGGCGCAAGCGGCGAGGCACTTCAGGTCGACGATGCAAGAGAGACTACGGTCTGTTGCTGGGCAAACCAGTGCATGCACAAGGTATTAGGGGACTCTAGGAAACTTACCCTGCGATTTTCTGAGGTGGAGGAGGGCTAGACAGTGGCGGCGACGGCGGAAACTTGCCCGGCGGCGGCGGAAACTTCGGGCTCCTCGATAGTGGCTTGCTCCCGTCGGTCTGCGGCCAAGGCGAATGGTTCCCGAGGTCAGTGGCTTCCTAAGGATGGCTCCTTTGCAAGGGATCGGGCTGAGACCTACCAGAGAGAAAGAAATCAGCGGCGACGGCAGTTGGCCGGAGAGGAAGAAGATGGCCTCGATCTCAAGCTTCACTGGACCATCTCCTGATTCCTTCTAGCGGCGATCTCCTGGAGACGAGGCGACGTCGCTGGCGAGCTGGCTCGGTCGACAGTGTACTGTATCGGCCGGAACGACCGTGATGTCCCGGCGGTGGCGCTGTAGAGCAGAGGGCGAAGCACGGCGGCTTTGACCAGTGATCCTAGGGCAACCAAGTGCAAAAATGGAATGTTCAGAAGGTATAGATCATGTTCCCGAAGCTTAGAAAGGATGGAGCTCACCGGAGTAAGCATGGGCTCGATCGAACAACTTCGGCAGTGAGGGAAAACGGCTCTGTCTCCGGTGATCTTTGTGGATACTATCGTTTTCTCCGGTGGGAGCGTGAAGAGGATGAGGAGGAGGTTCTGCTGGCGAGATTAGAGGCGAAATGGTCGAGGTCTCCAAGGTTTGAGCTCATCTAGGTCTCTCTGTCTACGCTGTGAGGGAGAAAGAAGGAGGCAGTGACACGTTGGCTCATGCGGTGCTGAGTTGCTCCATCTCCACAGTGTCCTTGGTGGGTCCCACACGTCAGAGAATACTTTTCTACACATTTGTGGTTAGGCTTAGCCTATGACATGTGGGTCCTTGGAGTTAATTCCTATGGAGAGGAGAGAGGCATGGGTAGAAATGGGGTGAAACTCACTATCCCAAGACTGGCAGAGGCTTATAGGTGGGCCAGGGTGTTGTGGGTCCCACTGGTCAGTGAGAGATGAGAGGAGAAGTCTCTAGAGACTATCTTGTGAGCTGTCCAAACTTGCAGTCTTTGCATTACTGTTTCACTAAGTTAATGAGGAGCATAATTCATGGAAAAATTACTGGAGGTAGAGAAAGATGTGTTCAAACTGCTGACCGAATTTCGTGGTTAGAAGTGGTCTGGTTCATCTCTGGTGAAAAAGCAAAGTAGGGTTGTTGATCCAGTTTTTCTGCAGTTTCATTTATTTCTCCAGTGCCTTGATCTTATCATTTGATGTGTTTTCTTTGGGAGATAAATTAAACCAAAATTACTGGTGGTAGGGTTCTTGTTGACACACCTGTTGTTAGAATTGCACTGCCTAATTAATCTTCATTTTTATTTGGTGAATTTTAGAATTATACCCATTCATTTTTAGCTAGCTTCCTAGTCTAGCTGATTTGAGAGATTTTGTTGAGGTAGTTATTGTAGTGATAAAATCATGTAAAATTTACAGTGGATTAATTATGTGGAATAGTGTTCACAGGAATTTTTCCATAATTTTATGTTTAACCTATTCTCCTTAGGAATTATTTAGGCTATATAAATGTATATGCATCCTATTATGAAAGTGCAATATAAGATCCAAAAACAATCCAGAAAAGATATGCACATGAAATGGTAATAATTTATTTATCTTTATACTTTATGTCAAACTTTTATCTATACATAGTTAGTCATATTACATTTTCTGTTTCTTGTGAGTTAACTCCTAAAATCTTTATGCACTCCTAAGCTATTTTTTTTTAACTTGGTCAAAACCTCTTATCGTTGCTCCCTAGTTTGGAAACTATAGGATTTTACTTTCGAGGTCTTTTTGTTAATTTGTTTTGGTTAGAATTTCGAAATTCTGGTATGTTACATCAATCCTGTCATTGAGTTGCTTTGCAACAACTCAAGTGGACGAATCGGATTTTAATGGTTTGATGTTATTCCTATACCGCCTGTCGGATCCCGACGGTGGTTCAATGGGTTTGCCCTCAAGGAGCTTTCCACTATATATTTATCTATTAGTTTATTTTCACTATCATCCTTTTCAGGACGTCATCTCATCTTATTTTTCCTCTATTATTTTCCTTTCACATTCGTCGTCTTCAGGATGTTATCTCATCTCATGTGGCTCCTCGAGCCATCCATAATCTCAACTCAACTCACATACTGCTTCCACTCACGAAGCCTAATCTATGATGCCATTCAGCATCCCGGGTCACACAGTCCCGTTTTAGACCACTTGGGTCATCCATCAACCAGTAAGGCCGATTCTGGTAAAGATTCCCAAACCACAAATCACTTTCGCAAAGTACTAGCAATCAAATCTATGCTAGAGGAATCACCTCACATTCACCCGTAACTGTGGATACGGTTGTTCGAACAGTTTATAAACCTTTGCAAAGGGTGCACACTTTACCCACACGACGCGAGCTTATTTCCCACACTCGTCAGCGAGGAAGGTTCGTGACAAGGCCTTTCCAAAGCCTACCTAGGATAGTACGTTGCCCTATAAATGGGTTCTCAAACCAAGTACCAAGAACTCATTTCCTGTACTCAGGGACAGGGGTATATTGCCCTTTTGTCACCCAGCCGCTCCCACATTTATTAGCAACTGAACAATCCTGGGAACACTAGTAACTTGGCCAGGGGCATCCCATTCCACCCATGTGGTCGCACTGTGAGATGCTCGGATGAAATTTCCTAAGGAAACTGTCCTTATATGCGAATACAAAGTGCCACCACACAGGCAGTCACCTTCCATCACGAATCTTCGCAAACGAATTTTGTTTCGCAATCCCCCGACATCGCATATTGGGTTTTTAAATCTTTGGAAACCCAATTTTTCCCAATTCAACAAACAGTTGTGCTGGAGGTGGGACCATCGGAATCCATGCTTAGGGAGCACGGTCACCGAGGTACCACAAGGTGGAGCGACAAGGAATCGGATACCAATATCCTACGGGGTTTATGCAACTATTGGGCAGGTCCATCGGTTTGTCACGCAAACCGAGGCTGATAAATTTATCGTGCACACTAGCAATGCAATTTTGCAAACAAATCATTTTAAATTTAGGAGCAATATGGTCAAGGAGTGACTTGTCTTAATCTTTCTTCAAATCCTCACGAAATCTAACGTCCAAAAGAATTTCCGAAGCGTCGACTACGCTCGAAATGAGAGAAAACACACAAAACATAAAAATAAAGTATTATTATTAATAACTAATAGTGCCATGAGGTAGATCTTAATTTTAGAAAAAAATTTAGACTTGTACGGGGTTAATCGGAGTTACGTTGGAAAAGATATGGATTTTTGATGTTTTAATGATTTTCTGGCAAAGAAAAGGATTGTTTGGATTTTCGGAAAAATGAATTATTTTGAAAATTTGTGGCTGACAGGTGGGGCCTTATTGTCCGTGACTGGGAGAGAGAACTGAGGGGCTGGCCCACTTGTCAAGGACACAGAGAGAGTAGGGTTCACATGTCATTGGGAAGAGAGAGAGTCAGGGGCCACATGGTAGAGAGAGGAAGATATGCCCACATGGCAGTGGAAGGACAAAGGGACTAACAAGGTGATCCCACATGTCTGTGTGGACTGAGAAAGAGGGCCTGATCAGGAGGGCCCACATGTCAGAGGCTTAAGATTAAAAAGGGGGTCCACCTATAAGTGAGGTTTATTTTGAATTAAGAATTAATTAGTTTTCTTAATTATTCTCAGGCCCACATGTAAGTGAATGGGAGGGGTTAAGTGTGTGGGGTCCACATGTTATTGTATGGGAGCAGTTAACCCAGTGGGCCCACAGGTCGGCGACTGAGAGAGGGGATGGGGCTCCACAGACAGAGAGGGGAGGCCGGTGAGGAGCATCAACGGCCCTCAGTGGTTGAGCGGCACCAGTGAATGGCGGCTCGCCGGATCGGGGAGGCTGGGCGTCTAGGAGCAGAGGAGAACGGGAAGAAGGGGAGCGGCTCGGATGAGTGGGGCAGGGTGCGACGGAGGCTGGCGACGCCGTCCAGAGGGTGGCAGCCATGGCGAAATGGCGGCGTGTGTCATGGGGCTCGGGCAAGGCTTCGGTCCTCGGGTTTTGAAGGAGAGGAAAAGGAGAGCGAGGAGGAGAAGCTCACCGGGGAGGATGATTACGGCGGCACAGGACGGTGCTTGGCTCGGGCTCAAGCTCAATTAGGCGCGGCAAGCACAAGGGGTAGGGGAGGAGCGAAGCAGCTCGGCATGGCGTGGCCATGGTGGGGAAAAGATGTGGAGGGGAGGCGAGCTTTATAGCTCCCACGGCAACACAAGTGGACAAAATAGAGAGGCGGTGGCGGCGAGATTTTTGCGCGAGGCTGAACGCGGAGATGGCGCAGAGGCAAGCTTGATGGGACTTGACGGCGGGAGACAGGGTGCTTGTGTCGGCCAGAGAGGAGGAAGAGGGGTATGGCGTGGCAGAGGTGATGGGATGTGCGGTGTTGACTTTGGTGCTTGGCAGAGATATTTTTATTTGGTTCGGGAGTTTTGTCAAGCACATGTTGTGCGTGTGGAGAGAGGCGCAGGAGGAAGACGACAGCGCTGCCGCGGGCGCGTGGGCACGCGATACGCGGCTGCCACGCGGGCCCTGCTGTCAGTCAGGCGGGCTAAGCGGCGGCTGAGCGCTTGCTAGCTCACGCGCGGTCACGGTGCGTGGGTTGTGGGCCAGCTTGGATACATGCAGGGGAGACAAAGGCCAAGTGGGCCAAGAGAGAGAAAAGAAAGAGGGGCGGCCCGGTAGGAACAGTAGTGCTTATTATTTTCCTAGGGATTGTTTTAGGTAATTTTTGGAGGATTTGAAGGGTATTTTAATTTGGAAATTGGGTGCTTGAGTTTATAATATTTTCAAGAGTTCAAACAAGGGAATTTCAATTGGGACTTGATATATGTGCATATATATGCATACATACATATATGGGAGAGACTTAGGGAGGGTCCCACAGAGGCTTCGGACTCGAATTTAATTTTAAAATTTGGGATTGCGACTCAGAGAAATTTTGGGAGATTTTTAGGGAGGAAAAAGATTTCCAAGGAAGTTTGAACTTTGAATTTTGAGGCAGGGACTTGTTATCTTTCTCCGGAAAATAGTGAAGGGGAGATGGATGGATTTAAACGGAACCTAGAGAAATCGGGGGCTTCTCTGAGAAGGTTTATTTGAGCCGAGGTGATGCTCAATCTTTGGGGACTTTGAGAAAATTGAGGGGGGGAAGGAGCGGGATTCCAAGGAAATTTGAATTCAAAGGAAATTAGAATTTGAGCCAATAATTTATAGGAGGGTGTTTTTTAGGGAAGATTTCAAAAAAAATAAATTACAATATTTGATTTTTGATGTTTGGATCTGGATAAGAATTTTGGAGGGATTTAGAAATTGAATCATCTAAGGGATTTTGTGAGAGACATTTGAATTGAAAAATTCGAGTCTCAAAATTTGGAGAGAGTTGGAACCGAGGCTTTAGGGTCTCATGGGAGGTTTTAAACTAAGATCTACGGTACTAGTCCTTAAGCACACACAGAAAGCCAAAAAACATTTGCAATTAGGGTTTTTGTCAAAATAGTTTTTAATGACCCGGAAACCAGGGCGTTACAGCCTCCTAACCCCATGGCAATCCCTCGCTCCTGCCACCGACCCCGCCCACCGCTGGCCTCATTCCCCGCGGCTCCAATGACACCCCACCGTCTCAACTGCTGCTTGTCACCACTCCCCGCCCACCGCCCACTGCCATCCCTCCAAGTTCACAGCCATCACTGATTCAGTCTCTCAAACACAACGGCAATGGCTATGAAGAAATTGTGGGCACCCCGGAAGTGCATTATGGAGAGTAATTATTATGACAACGCAAAATATCTAGATGGATGGGGTCTCGAATAAAAACCGAATAAATGCGGTAACCATCCATCCTCATCGTAGCCTTGCCATAATCTTTACCCACTCACAATACAATTTTAACGCGCCGAATTTAGAAATAAAGAGATATTTGGAGAGTTAATTCACCAGTCCCAAACGGCGAAGTGTGCCTGTCAAACCACACGAAGGTGGCGACCAAACACGATACACACTTCTAGGGACATGGTCTACGGTTGAACCAACATCCATGCATCTCATCATTTCTAAATTCATACTCATGTTTAGCTAGTCCCCAGGAAAGCGACTAACTTCACACTTTCATCGCAAGCAATTGATAAACATCACAAGTACTCTAAATATGGACAAACGAGCAGCAGAGTTATATATATTACATAGAGGGCTTACACCCTAATTCATCACAAAGTAACCCAAAAGATAGCAGCGGAAAAATATAAACATAAAAGATAAAACCAGTGGTGCCATTACCAAACCACAGGGCAACCGACTGGGGATAGAGCATAACTTCAACTACACATTATCCTCGCCACCCTCGGCGGGATAATAGTAGATCATATCAATGTCGTCGATATCCTCACCTGAAAGATATGCAGCATGAGTACAACAAGTACTTAGCTAGGCTTATACAATAATAATAGAACAAAGGGGTAATGCTAGTCTCTACATCAAGGAGTATGGCTATGTCGATCTGATTTTTGCATAAAGCTGATTTTATTGAGCAAGTAATACATTTAAAACATAAACAACTGTGAAATAGCTCAATCTGAAAATTTAGGACAGCAAGCTTATAGTTCTGAAATGGAAGTAAAAATGAGCACAATCCCATACTCTAACATCAACAATGGGCCACCATTGCCCAAAATAATTATGCTACACAAATATACCATCTTTCATGGCTAAAACCAAGCCATATTTAACATTAAGCCTCTTATACAAACCTATCCATCCATGACTATCCTAAGTCATGGTATAACAACAAAATCCCATAACCACATATCCCAAGTTGGATGCTAACATGAGTAACTAACACATCAAGCGATCATCCTGTAACCGTGGACACGGCTATTCGAATAGTTCTTACTCTGATCAGAGGTGTACATCTTTACCCACACGATGTGATAGAAGCCAAACGGCTACACTCTAGTTTGATCCGTACCTGCCGGTACCCACACTTTACACATTGAGTGCGGACTAGAGGTCACAACACAACCTTTTGCACGCTTAGCCCCAACCACCTAAACCATGTCTGGGCCCTCGACTACTTAGTCGTGCGTATGTGGTGACTAAGGCGGGCTCACCGTCACAGGAGGCACCTCCGGCCAAAACCAGGCGCGCTCGAGGCCCTCCAAAGGAAAAACCATCCTCACGATTGATGAACGGGCGTAGATGGCCACAGCCTCCCGTGCTACTTAGTTAAGCCATCCCATTCCCAGCATGTGGAAGTACTAGGGTGCTTGAATAGACGTCAACATGTTCGATCCTTAACGACCCAGACGGAGCTACGTGCATCGGGGAAACACCATCCCATCATCGCCCTATCATCCGTCCAAGTCAAACCTATTCTTAATTATAAATCAAAAGTTATTCATTTCAGATTTTAACTCATCTATTCGGATTAAACTAGTTTTGAACTGATAGCTCCATCTATCGGATTTTTCTAGGTCTAGAAATAAGCATGGCTAAGCATTCGATAAAATAAAGCATCCCAAAGTGCTTAACCAGGGGTGCCAAGGTATAAACATGGAATCAACAACCAAGGAATGGAAATGCATACAATTGGGTAATCTTGACTCTACCCGTTTTTCCCATTTTAAATAGACCGTAACATGCATATAGATATTGCTTTCACAAATAAATCAATTTATTGAAAATATGGGTTCAATATGCTTAGATGCTTGCATAGATGCTTGCCTTGCTACAGCGAGTGGTCACACTCAACCTCAGGATTAGCTTCCTCGTACTCCGAATTGTCTGAATCTACCGATAAAAAGTGAATATACAAATAAGAATCAATTAAATATGTCTATGCAAAAATGATCAATAAATGCTGAGATAAATACAGTAGGTAGGCCACATTCTAAAGTGAATTTTAGTGAAAGAATCACCTCAAAATCTTTTACGGTTTATGAGTTACAAAAATAACAAGATGAAAAGGCTGAAAATGTCATTTTGTAATTATTTATATTGTAACCTTAAGTTATTATATTTCACTGAAATTTTCTATTAAGATTTCAAGAAGGCATGTATTTATATATAAAAGAGCATCACCTACTGGTTCCAACAAAAATTAGGTTCACTGGATTCTGATTTAAAACGATTTAGATATGAATTTCTCGATTTTGTCAAAAAGAAGGGCTAGAAATTACTTAGGCCTATTTTGGGAGGTAGTTTTGTCAAATACAAATTGTCCACAGTAAAGATTACAATTTTTTGGGTTAAACAAAAGTGGTTTCACATTTTTAGCAGTTAGGATGAATTTTCTAGAAATTTATAAACTTCTAGGTGATAAAGAGGTATATAAAAGATATTTCTATTTTTAGAGAAAATCCTACATAGAATTTCTCACTTTTTATTTTACAAAATTAAAGAGAACATTTTTATGAATCCATAGAAATTTGGTTCACCTCAAAAGGAGTTATAATGGATTTTATAGAAATATTCCAAGTTTCTAGGCACAAAATAAGTTATTATAGCTACATATTATTTTATAGATATTTTCTGTACAGAAGTGGTCATATTTTTATTTCACAATATTAAAGTTTACAAATTTACAGAACTAAAAACAATTGGTTTCACTCAAAAAGGAGTTAAAATGGCAAAGTTATGGATTTCTGAAGTTTGCATATTTTTCTGTTGTAAAATAAATCGGTTGTCTTTTCTTTTTTTTTTTCTTATTTCTCTCCAGCCTGGCCCACACGCCAGCGAGCCAGAGCAGGGGGGGTGCAAGCAGAGCGGAGGCAGCGAGCTTCTCTGCGGCGGCAACGGCGAACGGCGGCGCGGCTCGGGTAGCGGCCAACAGAAGAACGACAGAGGAGATCAAGGCGAAGCTGTTGGTGGTGGTCCCGTTGCCGACGATGGCCGAAGCTAGGCACAGCGGCGGCACCAGCGGCGGAGTGGTTCGGGTCGATGATGTGTATCCTGTTTTGGACTCGATCTGGCTGTGCACATGCATGCGGAAATTACTACTAGGTGCAAGGATGCTCACCCTGCGATGGCCCGAGGCGAAGGAGGGTTGGACAAAGGCGGCGATGGGGAGAATGGCTCGGCGGCGGTGAAAATCCACTGAGCGACAGCGTCAAACCGTTTTGGTCCACGACGACTGGGGATACGGCATCAACCACGTTAGTGAAGCTCCAGGAAAGGTACTAGAGCAGGGAATCGAGCGGAGGCTCACCACAGGCAAAGCAATCGACGACGGCGGCAGGCAGCCTGACTTGGGGACGACGATGCCGATCTCCTTCCTCGCTGCACCAAACTGGATGACTCTTGGGGTGTCTTGGAGCTGGAGGTGAGGCGGCACTGGTGGCACAGTGGCTCGGTCAGACTTGCTCCAAGGCGGCCGGAACGGCGAGGCGACGCCGGCGGCGGCGCTGCAGATCAGAGAACGAGGACAGCGGCACCACGGTGACTTCGACCAGCAAACCTGGGGCGGCCAAGTGCGAAAATGGAACCATTAGAAGGGGTACAGCATGTTCTGGCAGAGGAAAGAGGATGGAGTTCACCAGAGCTAGCTCGGGCTCAACCAAACACCTTCGGTGGTGAAGAAAATGCTTCTGTCTCTGGCTGTTCTAGGGCTAATAGAGCCAGTCTCATGCCAGAACGTGAGGAGGGAGAGGAGTAGAGCTTGTTGGCGTGGTTTGCAACGAAATGGTCGATGCTCTCCAGGAATGGAGCTTGGCTGGCTAGATCAGTAGGCAGAGAGAGTCAGAGGGAAGAAGAAGGAGAGGAAGACACGTCTGCCATGCAAATGCTGAGGTGCCTCCATTCCACGGTGTCCTTGGTGGGTCCCACATGTAAGAGAGTATTTTTCTACACACATTTGGCTAGGTTCAGTCTATGATTTGTGGGCCCTTGTAGTGAAAACCTATGGAGAGGAGAGGGGTGTGGGTAGCAATCTTGGTGAAACACACTGTCCCATGCTGTGGTAAGGCTGATAAGTGGGCCAGGGTCCTGTGGGTCCCACTGGTCAGTGACTTGAGAGAGGAGAAAACTCTAAAGACTAAGTCTGGAAAAGTGTACTAGATAGCTGTCTTGCATCTGTGACCTCAGCAGGTTACCAGGGGGTATAATTCCTGGAAAAATTATTGGAGGTAGAGAAATATGTGTTCAACCTGCTGACCAAAATTCACGGTTAGAAGTGGTTTGGTTCATCTTTGGTGAAATTGCAAATTAGGGGGATTGATCCAGTTTTTCTGCAGTTTAATTTATGTCCCTAGGGCTTTGCTCTTATTATTTTATGTGACTTCTTTGGGAATTAAATTGAGCCAAAATTAATAGTGGTAGGGTTCTTGTTGACACACCTGTTGGTAGAATTGCACTGCCTAATTAATCTTCATTTTTATTTGGTGAATTTCAGAATTAAACCAATTTATTTCAGCTAGCTTCCTAGCTTTGCTGACTTGAGGGATTTTGTTGAAGTACTTATTGAAGTAGTAAAATCATGTAAAATTTACAGTAGATTAATTAGGTGAGATAGTGCTTACAAGAATTTTTCCATGATTTTATGTGCAACCAAACATCTTTAGAAAATCCTTAGACTATACAAATGCATAGGTCAAGGAAAAGGATCCAGGCTGAAACTCGTTTGAATTTTTAAGAGGTCTAAACTAATGAAATAAATTCTAGAAAAATTATATTGATTCATGATAAATAAACTAGTATTTGAATAAATTATTTCCCATATATGCTTTTGTTTACTTTGATGCACATTTTGGTAAGGTTTGGTTTCTGCCGATTAGGGTTTAATTATCGAGAGTTTGAAAATATTTGCAAACTTTAATTTCGCATGAAGTGACAATGCAAGAGTTTTAATTTGTGCACTCTAATGACAGTAAGTCATAACCCTAATTCCCTGAAATTAAATTTAGGGCTATGACAGAAATAATGAAGATGGCAGTACCAACGCTGCCTAAGTTGAGCAACATTGAATCTGCCATACGCCTTGGTGCATAGCATCATTTTCTCCATCGCAATGATGTATCCTTTTTCATGTAGAAGAGAAGGTGGGTCAAATTCTAATAACGTACCTAAACATTTGAATTGCATACCTGAAGTTGAAGTAGTTACGAAGAACCTTCCTCCCCTGCTCCATCAAGAACTACACAAGAAAACAATAAAGTCATGGACACTACTCGAGTCCCAATACAACACATACGAAGAAAAACATCAAGAAATGAATTTTTCTTCTCCGTTTAGAATAGAAAACAAATTTCCAGACAAGTTCCAATTGTAGCAATATATAATTTCCCTGAAGGATTTCCGCAAGCCAAACTGTTTAGAAAAGGAAGTTATATAGTTCCACGTATCTCTACTATATAAACATTAAAGTTGTTTCCATCGAATCCTTGGCACCGCGCCGTCATGCATTGCCTGTTCCAATTCGGTTTTCCCCATTGCCATGATCAAACGAGATGTCTTGGCTCCGTCGCATCTGCATCAGTGTCCGTGCAGAAGTCAGTCCAGACCCTTTCGGACTGTATATGACAGCAATTGAATCCGAAGTTCAAAACTCGTGGTCACTTGATATCTATCGGGGCGAGTAGTGGGAGCAGCGGGGGATGCACACCGGATGTCCTGAGTGCAGCCTTGGAAGGAGCCGCCTGACACATACGCTCCCGTGTACAGTTACGGCACGCAAAGATTTGCGCCGCCGCGAACCGTGTGCGGACGTGTCTTCGTGCGGTGCATCTTCATCAGAGGCTGGGGGCGTCCGATGTGCCGCTTCTCGGGAGCCCCATGTCCATCCATTCTCTCGCTAGGTATATAGATGTGATTGATGCATATTAGCATCTACTTCGATGATATAGCAATTGTACTGTTGATTAGATGAATAACCATGAGATCAGACCACCTCCTACATGTGAATATAAAAAAGGAGATTCTTTCTATAAAAAATTGCAATTAGTATTTTGGTACTGATTAGTTTTGACTTCAATCCTAATCGATGTGATGCAAGCGACTCACCAGAGACGGTGAAGATGAGATTGCAACAGTTGGCATAGCCGCAGAGTGGTGGTATTCTCCGTGCGCAACCATTGCTTCCTTCCACCCTTTGGCCGGCTCTTCCCGAATAGTTCAACTCAATTAACGTTCTATCACCACCATGATTGAGCGATATCTAATCCACTCAATCAACCTTCCTTTTAGTTTAGTCGATTTCTTAATTATTACCCTAATTCAGAACTTGTCATCATACATGTAAATACATGAGGTGGACTAATTTTCTTTCCCAAATAATTGTTGCTCCTGCTGATTGCTCTGGAATTCGACAAAGAACCAACCATGCCACAGTAATCAGCACCCATCAGCAGTGCTCTACAATCTGCACGGAGACAAAAGAAAAACCTGCAACAAGTATGAACCAGTCATGCAAGCGGCTCGGTCATGGCACGCGAGAGGGCCTTCGCGTGGATGTGGTGCGTTCCAGTGACCTGACAAGGAAATGTAAATTTGTTCAATTTGTTGATGGACGAGAAATTTATACACATAAAACTTGGTGTTCAATAAATAGGTTATTTCTGTTGCAACACATAGTTATAATGCTAGTAATCTTTGATTTTGGAAACAGTGGAAACTGATCTATCCTCCCGGACAACCATCCTTCTGAAATAGGATAAAAGGACATTCTTTGAAATTCTGTGAAACTTCTGCAATAATGTGTGTGAACTTTTTGCAAGGTAATAATTGCACGTGTAAAGAAACATAAAACTTTCCAAAAAAAAGAGAGTAAACACTACCACAGAATAGGCCATTTTAACTGGCACATCAATGTCGGATACCTAATACCCGGCACTGATGGGGCCTTTCTGCCTCCTACCTCCCCTTGCGCCAGCCCAGAAGATAAAACCGGCATTGATGGCCCCTATCAGTACCGGTAACCGGCACTGATGAGTGCTCTATTACATCCCTCTCTCCCTCCTCTTTGGAACTCACTTTTGCATTGGATCCATCTGTTGAAAATATAAGCACATGTAGATTTAATTTATTCCATAAATAAATCATGACATTAATAGCATAAGTAAACAGAATCATGTAATCTGATCTAAACATGTATATGACAGCAATTAACATGAATAGATCAAACACAGGAGACATAGTGTACGCGTACCTACAGCCCTGTTGTGGGGGCTGTTCTAGAGCAGACACGGGCGCAGCGCGTACCGCATGAATGACGCACGGCACCGGGTGATGACGACGACGCGCAGTGCCCGAACGTGAAGGAAGACGAGCTGTGATAGGCGCACAGCGAGCAGTCGCGCGTAGCGCTTCCCAAAAACCTTATTCGCCCTCTCCCAATGCAGGATGTCGAAGGCGAGGGTTCCAGAGACTTGCTCTCCCAATCCACCGGTGCACGCCGAAGATCAGGACGGAGTAGACGACGAACGACGGCTCAGAACAACAGAGATAGCAAGCCCTAGACTGTTTTCGCATATGTTGCGTGGAGACAGCAGCTCTGTATTTATAGAGATATTAGGACGCGTGATCTGGACGCCTGCACAATCTCTATCTCGTAACCGAACCAGATAGGCTGTGCGTATCCTATCCGGACTCTAAATTTGCAGCAAAATAAAAACTGCAAAAAGAAGCTGCATCTGTGCAAGCATGAGAAGCCAATTTTGGCGGACCATTCACGCGCATGTCGCATACGCGTGCCGCCTGGCCTGGCCTAGCGAGACGAGACGAGCGAGCGCGCGCGCGTGTTCCTCCACTTCTCTCCACTATGCATGTCTCAAGTGGCTAGGAGAGAGCTCACCCTTATAAGGAGGTCTCCCTCTTCTAGAACTAGCAAGGTGATACTAAAACTCCCCATGCCACTCCCCATGAGGTGGGCCTTTGAGATTTTTCTAGAAATTATTCTCCACATGGGCCTTAGCCTATTTAGCACTTCCAACACTCCCCCACCAAATCTCAAAGTCCCAAAGAGATTTGCTATTTCTCCAAAGTACTGTTTATATACCAGTGTTTCGATGGAGACCGGTTAAGGTTGAACATCCATCTAGAACCCCAAGCTACACTTACTCACAACTTGAACAATGAACTACGCCTTGAATTGCAAGTTTCACTCAAAGTCTTGACTGATACTAGGCCATCAGTAGCCTATTCCTCGGTTGGAGCTTATAAGTCATACTCCTTGGTCTTTCATGAGCTTCCTAGGATATTCACCCAAAATCTCCATAGACCACGACCAACGGTCGAGCTCATATAGGTGTGTCCTTTCAAGAATGCTCTGTAGAACAGCATCTTCGCTATTTAAAGCCAACAAAACATATTAAGGCAAAAGCCAACCTGCCTTACAATTTATAAGAGTATATGCATCTTCACTTAGAGACAGTTAAAGGTACTCTCCTCCCGTTAACTAATGGCTTGTTCTTCCTAGGTCCTAATTCACGGGATCGCCGATCACATAGGTTGGGTTACCACCATAGTGTAACTCACATGGGTCTCATACCCATCTCCCTCGATGCATTATCTATTACATTTCGTGATAGTCCCTTCGTAAAGGGATCTGCCAGGTTGCTAGCTGTTTGGACATAATCCAAACTTATAATTCCGGAATTTCTTAATTTCCTGACAGATTTTAATCGTCTCTTCACATGCCTAGACGATTTCATGTTATCCTTAGAACTATTCACCTTAGCAATGATAGTTTGATTGTCACAGTTCATAAGGATATCCGGCACTGGTTTTTCAACCACAGGCAAATCCATCAATAGATCACGCAGTCATTCTGCCTCAATAGTAGCAGTATCTAGTGCAGTAAGCTCTGCTTCCATGGTTGATCTCGTCAAAATGGTCTGTTTGCACGACCTCCATGAAACAGCACCACCACCTAGAGTAAAAACATATCCACTAGTGGCTTGGATCTCATCAACATCAGAGATCTAGTTAGAATCACTATATCCCTCCAATACCGATGGGTACCCAGTATAGTGAAGTCCAAGATTCATAGTACCCTTCAGATAGCGCATAACTCGCTCAAGCGCGCGCTAATGATCATCTCCCGGATTAGAGGTAAACCGGCTCAATTTGCTCACAGCAAAGGACATGTCTGGCCTAGTTGCACTGGCTAGATACATAAGTGAGCCAATTATCTGGGAGTACTCCAGCTGATTCCTAGTAATTCTTTTATTTTTACAAAGCAAAAGATTAGGATCATAAGAAGTTGGAGAAGGCTTGCTATCAATATAGCCAAAGCGGCTCAAGACCTTTTCCACATAATGAGATTGCAAGAGTGTAATCCCATCATCACCTCTGATTAGCTTAATGTTTAAGATAACATCAGCTACTCCTAGATCTTTCATATCAAAATTTTGAGACAAGAATGATTTAACCTCATTAATCACCTCAAGGTTTGTCCCAAAGATTAGTATGTCATCAACATACAAGCACAGTATAACTCCCTCACCCCCACCATAGCGATAGTATACACACTTATCTGCCTCGTTGACTGCATAGCCCGCAGAAGTTAGTGTTCTATCAAATTTCTCATGCCACTGCTTAGGAGCTTGTTTCAGACCATACAAAGATTTTAACAACTTTAGCACCTTGCCTTCTTGACCTTCTACCATAAATCCATTAGGCTGCTCCATATAAATTTCCTCATCCAGCTCTCCATTAAGAAAAGCTGTCTTAACGTCCATCTGATGAACAAGAAGACCATGTGAGGCAGCCAAGGAGAGAAGTACGTGAATTGTGGTCAATCTAGCAACAAGTGAGTAAGTGTCAAAGAAACCTTTGCCTCCTTTCTGAGTATAGCCCTTGGCCACAAGCCGAGCCTTGTACTTTTCAATAGTACCGTCAGGCCTTAGCTTCTTCTTGAACACCCACTTGCAACCTACGGGTTTGCACCCATAGGGTCGCTCTGTCACCTCCCAAGTCCCGTTAGCGATAATGGAGTCCATTTCGCTACGAACAGCCTCCTTCCAGTAGTCAGCATCAGGGGATGCATAAGCTTCTGAAATTGACTTGGGAGTGTCATCTACAAGGTACACAGTGAAGTCGTCACCAAAGGACTTAGCTATCCTTTGTCTCTTGCTCCTTCTCGGAGCTTCACTGTCATCCTCCTCAGCGAGATGCTCAAGTGTATGTTCAGTTTGTTCTGGTGGTGTGATTAAATTGGGAATTAAAACAGAAGATTGACTAGAAGTGCTATGTGTATCCTTTATTGAGAAGATTTCCTCAAAAAACGTAGCGTCATGAGACTCTAAAATTGTACCCGTGTTCATGTCAGGTACCTTAGATTTAACCATTAAAATCTATAAGAAATGCTATGATGAGCATATCCCAGAAAGACACAGTCCACAGTCTTAGGTCCTAGCTTGCGCTTTTTTGTTATTGGCACATTGACTTTAGCCAAGCACCCCCATGTACGCAAGTAAGAAAGTGATGGTTTTCTCCCAATCCATACCTCGTATGGTGTTTTATCCTTATTTATGTTAGGAATTCTATTCAATACATGATTCGAGGTCAACAAAGCCTCCCCCCACTATGCCTTAGGTAATCCCGCAGTGTCTAACATGGCATTCACCAAGTCAATCAGCGTACGGTTCTTCCTTTTGGCAATCCCATTAGATTCGGGAGAATAGGGAGGTGTTCGCTCATATATAATGCCGTGTTCTTCACAGAATAAATCAAAAACATTAGAGAAATACTCTCCACCACGATCTAACCTTATCCTTTTTATCTTTCTGTCAAGTTGGTTTTCAACTTCTGCCTTATAAATTTTAAAATAGTCTAGGGCCTCATCTTTCGTTTGCAATAAATACACATAACAAAATCTAGTTGCATCATCAATCCAAGTCATGAAATATCGTTTTCCACCCTTCGTCAACACCCCATTTATTTCACAAAGATCTGAATGTAGGAGTTCTAGTGGTGCCAAGTTTCTCTCCTCGGCAGCCTTGTGGGGCTTGCGAGGTTTTTTTGATTGTACACAACTATGACACTTAGAACCTTTGATAATGGAAAAACTTAGAATTAAATTCAAACTAGAAAGCTGAGACATCAAACCAAAATTAACATGACATAAACGAGAATGTCAGATATTGGCCTCATTATCCACACTGCCACAAATATGGTTCACAAACTTATTACAGAAATCAGAAAGGAAAAAATGGAACAAGCCTCCGCACTCATAGCCTTTACCAATAAAATATCCATTTTTAGACACAACTACTTTATTAGACTCAAATACTAACTTAAACCCGTCTCTACATAGACGGGAACCACTAACGAGATTCTTGTCGATAGTGGAGACATGCAGCACGTTCTTCAGCTGCACGATCTTTCCCGAAGTAAACTTCAGATCTACCGTGCCAACACCATGAACAGAAGCATACAACCCGTTCCCTATTAGGATGGAGGAATCCTGGCTGACCTGATAAGAGGAAAATAAAGATATGTTAGCATAAACAAGAACATTGGCCCCCGTATCAACCCACCAATTAGTAGACTGATTAACTGAGAGAACAGTAGGTGAATTACCATACCCGGTTCCTTCTCCAGTATTGCCAATGGTCACATTGACAGACTTAAAGGTCTGTCCTGCAGGTGCCTTCATGCCTTTACGTTGTGGACACTTCCTGGCGAGATGACTAGGCAAGCCACACACAAATCAAGTTCTGACATCTTCCTTCTTGTTGTTGTTCCTCCTTTTCTTGAAGTTGGTGTTTTGTTGGGCTTTGACAAATTTCCCTTTATTGTTCTTGTTAGCAGTCTTTTGCACCACATTGGCACTAGACTGCCTACCATCGCCTTTTGACATAGCGTCCTTTGCCCGAGCTTTCTCCTCAACGTCAAGAGACGCAATTAACCCCTCCACGGAGTACTCCTGTCTCTTGTGTTTGAGTGCAGTACCAAAACTCCTCCATGAAGAAGGTAGTTTTGTAATAATGCATGCAGCCACAAATTTGTCAAGAAGGGCACACTTAAGGAGTTCGAGTTCCTTAGCAATGGTTTGTAGTTCATGAGCCTGTTCGACCACAGAACGGTTGTCAACCATGCTGAAATCATGAAACTGCTCCATGACATACAAATCGTTGCTAGCATCAGTAGCACCGAATTTGGTATTCAGTGCATCGCATAACTCCTTAGCATTGGTCATATGCATGTACACCTCGACCAGATGATCACTAAGAACGCTAAGAATGCATCCCCCAAAGAGAGTAGTGGCTTCCTCAAATTCTTTCTGCTGTTCAGCAGAGATAACTCCTTCAGGTTTGCCAGTACTCACCTAGAAGCACTTCATAGCTGTCAGCCACAGAGTGACTCTAATCTGCCATCTCTTAAACTGCACGCCGGTAAATTTATCCGGCCTCAGTGCATCGGCAAAACCAGCCATCGTAAAACTACAGTGCCTATAATAAGATTTTTGGATTGTTGAAAATATAAGCACATGTAGATTTAATTTATTCCATAAATAAATCATGACATTAATAAAAGTAAACAGAATCATGTAATCTAATCTAAATATGTATATGACAGCAATTAACATGAATAGATCAAACACAGGAGACATAGTGTACGCGTACCTACAGCCTTGTTGTGGGGGTTGTTCTGGAGCAGACACGGGCGCAGCACGTACCACACGAACGACGCGCGGCACCGAGTGATGACGACGACCCGCAGCGCCCGAACGTGAAGGAAGACGAGCCGTGATAGGCGCACAGCGAGCAGTCACGCGTAGCGCTTCCCAAAAACCTTATTCGCCCTCTCCCAGTGCAGGACGTCGAAGGCGAGGGTTCTGGAGACCTGCTCTCCCAATCCACCGGTGCACGCCGAAGATCGGGACGGAGTAGATGACGAACGACGGCTCAGAACAGAAGAGATGGCAAGCCCTAGACTGTTTTCGCATATGTTGCATGGAGACAGCAGCTCGGTATTTATAGAGATATTAGGATGCATGATCAGGACGCCCGCACAATCTCTATCTCGTAACCAAACCAGATAGGCTGCGCGTATCCTATCCGGACTCTAAATTAAAATAAAAACTGCATCAATTTTGGCGGACAATTCACGCACATGTCGCGTACGCGCGCCGCCTCGCCACGCGTGGCGTGGCAAGCGAGCACGCGCATGTGTTCCTCCACTTCTCTCCATTATGCATGTCTCAAGTGGCTAGGAGAGAGCTCATCCTTATAAGGAGGTCTCACTCTCCTAGAACTAGCAAGGTGGTACTAAAACTCCCCATACCACTCTTCATGAGGTGGGTCTTTGAGATTTTTCTAGGAATTATTCTCCACATGGACCTTAGCCAATTTAGCAATTCCAACACCATCTCCAGAGCAGCGGATTTGCAGGGATCAACCTCCACCACCACCATCACCTCCCTTCTCCTCTTCTGCTCGAGGTTGTGCTCTTCGTCTGATTTTTCTTCTGGAGTGGGTTTTGATATGGGCATGGTGTTGGTTTCTTTTTCTTGAGGGCGACGAAGAGCACCAGAAGCAAATGGTGATCTCTTTGTTGACCCGAGTTTTCAGTTGCGATCCTCTCCTTTGCATCCGTTCTTGCTTTTCTGTCGTTGAGTTCTTTTCCATGGCCTTCCTTGTCGTTGAGTTCTTGCTCGACTTTGTTTCTTCTTGGCCCCGTTCTGCTTGCTTTGGTTTGGTTTTTGGGTTGTGTTCGTTTATTGGAGTAGGGAGGCAGAGCACCAAGAGCCATGGTGATCTCTGTCCCATCTTCTCGCTGTGTGCGTGCTGTTTCTACGCTTTGTTTTTGTTCGATCTTTAGATCTGTTCGTTCCTCCCCTGTTCATGTTTCCTGATGAGTAGATCCAAAAACGTTGCTCATAATCGATGCTGTTTTTTACTCGGTGCTTGTTAATTTGCAGATGGGAGCCAGTGGCAATAAGAAGGCCAAGAAGGTCGGTGAGAAGGAGGCGAAGAAGAGGAGGGAGCAGTCGCCGTGCCCCAAGTGCGGACCCTGTACCACACACTGGCGAAGTGCTTGGAGTGCCACCGGCAGAAGGAGAAGAAGGCGCATAAGAATAAGCAGACCGATAGTCTCAATATCCGGCACTAATGTCTTTCTGGCGAAAAAAATTTAAAATTATTTATATTTTTTTATTCGAATAAAATCATTCTAGCTAGGCTTCCCCTATTGACACTATTTATAATGACGGTTCCATTGTCCGTTGATCCATAATAACCAGCTACTAACAATCAAGAAAATCTAGCAGAGAATGTAGTACTAAATGAATTATAGAGATGCAAATAATTTGAATGGATAAACACCGGTTCTCAAGACCGGTGGCTTTTGTGCCACATCATGGCTACTGTGTTGCATGACTTGCGTCCAGCACGCAGTTGGCATACCTCCTCTTCTGGTTCCTTCAAGGTGACCAGTTGAAACCTTAAAAGATTCAGGTAAATAATTGTTTACTTGCTCAGATTTGGTACTCACCTTTTATACTGCCAGCGTCGCTGGCTGCCGACTTCTGTAACCCTGGTGTGCTGCTTGCTGTTGCTGGAATGCTGTCTGAATGGCTGCAATAACCATATATGGCCTCTTGCGCCCGTCCGCTTGTCTGCCATCCTGCATTGGCTGCCCGACGGCAGCCACATCCAAGCTGCTCATGCCTCCCACACAAGCTCAGGTGTGCAGCCGTGAGACGCGGTCCTAGCCATCTCCACCTAGCTACCCAGCACCTCAGCCATATTTGAACATCTGTAAATTGCAATGGCAAGGACATCACACAACAATTCAGTGCGAGTGTGCTTGGGGCCATTGGGACGTTGGGCCAGAGCTCATCTTTCGCTTTATCACAGGCTTTATCACACCTCAGTTTTGTGCCGTCCCATTGATAGTCAACAGAGATACCAAGACATTCCTTAGCGCGAAGAGTCGGTGAGGCACAACGACGACGAACGTGGATAACAAAAGATATTTTTATTTGTGGCATTCAACTTTTCAAAAGAAAGAACACATTACATGTACAAAGAACTTTTCTTTGCTTTACCTCTACCTCTTGAGCCTGCCACCACCCCAGACCAAGCAACAGACCAGCCTGCTCACACCAGAGGTAGCACCTACACCGTCCTTCCTTAGATCATGCCGGGATTTCTACCATTGGGCGCGGCACGGAATTGCAGTCAACTTGATGTCCATATGACTATATAAATACATCTGTACATGTTTATCAGCAATGAGGCCAGCTAATTTACCAAAAATACCACATGCCGTTATTAGAGACTGCTTGAAATGCTTTATAAATAAAACTTAATGATTGAACTATTGATTTTGAGATATTTGCCTAGTCAATGAAGAGTCTGCTACCACACTACTGACTGAAAGGTCAGTTAATCCATAGCACATTCAGTACAGGAGACAAAAGCTTAATTAGCCATCTCTTCAGAAATAATCTAATAAATCATAGTAAGAACATCAGTTTCTGCTATAGAAAAAGAAGGCAACTCTGGCTATTTTTTGTGTATACCTGCCTATTGATGTGAGGTGAGATTGGCGTAGATAAAAGCGATGGCAAAGCATGATTGCTGTTCTGATTATCACTTCAGGCCTGCAAGCCAAGCGAAAGGAGGCTTTGTCATCAGGGAAGCACAACCCAACACGCACATCAAGAGCAACCAACCAACATCAATAGAATGTATCGAGACTTATGGCCAGAATGCATCAGCCGCATGCAAAAAGCCAAGAATACGCCATGCTCGATTAAAAGATGAAAAATAAGAGCTCAAAGCTACAGCCTGAGATTGACCTCACGTGAAGAGACCATTGTGCTGGTGGAGACAAACTCGGCGTGGATTGAGGCTGGTGGGCAGTGACGGTGGTCACTGGTGGAGACGACCAATTCGGCTTGGACCATTGCTGCCTTGGTAGAGATGGTGCCATGGAAGTGGCAGGTGAGATGGGGATGGATGGGATTGCACGGTTGGCGGTGGAGGCGACCAATTCGGCTTGGACGGTTGCTGCCTTAGTGGAGATGGCGGCGGTGGGCAAGATGGGGATGGAGGCAATTGCGATGCTTCAGCACACCCGGGATTGGGGCAAGCTGGTGGCCCAGTGTAGGGGGAGGCTATTGGCTGTCGTTAAACCCCATTTCGACCACCAAACTACAACAATAAAACGGGTAAAACAACGTTCAATGCATCAATTTGGTTTAGACTAATGGATTTTCACTAGTTTTGTTGTCTTCTAAGTATTTCATAGGTATCTATCAAGATAAGGAGGAAATGCATGAAATCATGAACTAGGAGTACCGACTGGGCGAAACAGCCGACCGGCTGGCCAAGTGATGGCTGGCTGGCCACATCGAAGAGACCTCGCGGTCTCTCTTCAACCAGCTAAGCAGCGAGGGGGCTAGCTAGGCCAGCCACCCCAGCCTGGCCAGGCTTCCAAAGCACACTGGTCGGCCACACCTCTACATCCCGAGGACCAACCGACTACCCAAAGGGCCTGACAGACCTACATGTGGGCTGGCCAGTCGGTCCAGCCCAAGGTGCAACCATCATTGGAGAAGGATCCAAGGTCAGCAACTATCATTGGGGAACATCATACCTCAAATCAATGGCCGACCCGACCAAGCCCCCTACAAATCATACCTCAAATCATTGGGGCACCTCAAATCTGCGCCATTGATTAAAGAAACTGACTCGGAGAAGGAGTCTGGCTAGTACATGTGGCTAGGCTGGCCGGGCCACCTCCAAGCAATGGCCGGCCTGACCAAGCCCCCTACAAATACCCCTCACTCTCTCATGTGTAAAACACACATCATACCTTAGATCACACTTCACATTCGTGACAGGAGGTCATTTTAGTTGCTAGAGTGTCGAGAATAGCTGACTCTAGCTTGTAGAGGAGTAGGAGGAGTTTGGTCGGGAGACGAGTCGACCCGGGAATCAGACAGAGTCTGGATGATTGTCTTCAGAATTCGGTAACAATTCGTGTATCTTTTCCTAGTCGTACATTTTTGTTAATATATATCTGCTTTATATTTCTGAGTATTTATTTATCTTGCAGGATACTTCTCCGACTGACCGATTGGTAGCTCATCATGTGCATTAGACTAAAAGTCTGTGGTTAGTTTTTATGGGTTTCTTGTTCAGTCTTAGTTCTTATAGCTAAGTCTGGGAGTCCTCTCTTTTGATCAGGCGTGGTGCCTTGACCGTATATCTCCAAGAAAGGTTAGTCAAATAAACAAACAGACGTGGTCAGTCAGGTGGTGACAGACTGACAGCCCCGGTCATCCTTTGTAGTCGTACACGTTAGCTCTGGTGCGTTAACATGTAACAGTATGGAAGGGCAAGTTCTTCGATAGTAGGTTCTTGTGTCCTTGTGCCCAAAGTGAATATCTAAATCACAATAATACTAGTCGTGCCCAATTATCTTTTACCCCGTAGTCTTCTCTAAAACTCCACAACTAGATAGGTTAGCTCCCTGTGTGTGTCATCTGCCATATAATTTAAAGAAAGTTCCTTGTGTACACCTAAAAACTCACACAATCCCATCTATGCACTTGAAATTTATGCTATCCCTTGTGTGCCCTCAAAATTTTGGTTTGATCCCTTCCATGCCTCTCCTGTTAGGTTTCCTACAGTTTGGAAGTTACTTTGCTTAGAAATGTCCAATATGCCCTTGAGAATGGAGGAACTGAAATTGGAGTGCGTAGTTAGCACTAGAGAGAGCTTGATAAAATTTGAAATATTATTCATGAGTGCATCATGTGTGTTTTATGATACTAAATGTCACGCCCTGAAAACATCTCAATTATTAAATCATTTATTAATGCATTTTACAGTGCCGTTACGGTGCGGCGTGACGCTGATAGGTGGCCCACTTGTCTAGTCTGTCCCCGACCTCTGGACAGAGTCTATCTCCGCCCCGATGCTGATTCCTCCTTCCAATCCATGCATCACCATTGGCCATTCCCAAAATTGGTTGAGTGGTTTTGAGCCCTTGGACTCTTCCTCCTTTTCCCCTGCAAATTTGAAAGCTTGCCACCGTGTGGAACTCGAACTCGACCCTTTCCTTATCCTGGTGAACCCTAGGTCTTCTCCACTGTTGCCCGGTCATGTCTAGCTCGAACACCTCATTCCCTAGCTACATAAAGTCCATCGAGCTTCTCTCATTCGATCTAAACCCTAGCCACAGCCCGTAGTGCCATCTCGTTGAGTTCCCAAGCCTACCACTGCTCACCATCGATTGAAGCGCTCTCAAGCCTCGCCGCCGCTTCCATCGGGATCTCCAAGAGGAGAAGGACGCCGATAACTATTCGCTGCCGCCGAAGATCACCAGAGCATTACCGCGGTCGGCATCCCGAACCATGCCGCCGCCGTCTGTCATCATATGTCGCCGTAAATGGGGATATATCATCCTCCATGAGGCACTTAATGCCGAAAATCTCCCCCCTTCCCCCCTCCCCCACATTGGGTGGAGTGGGTTCGGGGACGTTCCCCATCTTCCCATCCCTAAATTCCATGGGGCTATTGGTATACACATCCCTTCTAGTCCATGGGCCATATAGAAATTAAAGGCCCAACATTTGAGCCCCAATTTGCATGTATATATAGCAAGACCCTATCTCACTCACACATTGGAAGAGAATCTTCCACAACTCTCAGATCCAATCAGCAAGCTGCAACCGCTAGGTAGCGTCCACGCGACGCAGATCGAAGGGGTCCTCCTTGCGTCTGCCACCTCTAGGCCTCCTCCTCGTGTCCGCGTCACTAGTGCCGCGGCCTCCTCCCATCCTTTGTGTCGTGCTGATGCTGTCACCGCCGCCTGAGGCACGTTAGGGTTTAGAGGAGTTGGGGAATGGGGGTGGTGAATTAGTTGAGCAAGATCCGACCACGTCTTAGATATTGTGGACAGGGGCATTTGCGTCATATAGAAATATGATGGCTGGAGAGGGCCACATAATGGCACGATTCAAATATTTGGACAATACAAGTGGCACTCATCCGGTTTTGACGACTAGTAATGGCAGATTTCTGATCATGCCAATTTGTAATGATATGGATTCAATTAACCTTAAAGATAAAGATATGGAGGAATAACCTAGTCTTCCAACATGGCCCCATTTATTTTGGATCTAGTCTTCTTCTTCCAACTTTGGCTTCTTCTCAGCAACTATGGGTTTGGTTTGAATTGCCAAAAAGAATTAAGAAATTTTCATGTACAAAGATTCCGAATGTTTTTAATGGCCTCAACGAGAGGCTATTGTCATGAAAAACAGTGTAAATAGTATGATAAAAGAAAGCAATAAATTTGGTGATAATATAGTGTCAGCACCGTTGCATGCATGCACCAACGCTTTCGGCAACCTCACTCAGTCATCAACAATTTATTTCCTTTCCAGTTTCCACCTCTACTGCCTCGGCTACATATGTCTTCTTGTACATATATATGAGCTCAAGTGTTCAACCCACGTATGTCACGACAGAGAGTGTTCCTGGCGACGTATATATGGCCAAACAAGACAAAAACATTATAAATTACTAAATATGCAACTGCTCACGAGAATCACGGATTGAAGTTGACAATAGTGGGTAAGATTAGGGCATGTGATGACGATCGGAGTAGAAGTGGCTTTTCACTACTTATAGGTGCATTAATTAGTCCAAGTATTAGAGGTCTCAGAAGAGTAACCATTACTAACCAATTACTATCACATGGTAGTAATACTAAATCCTACCTTGTCTACCGGGAATATTTCATGTGCTACATATATATATTGACTTTCTTCCATCACCATCATCTTCCACAACTCCACCAAAACCTTCAAGGATCTCTAACCTTTCCACCATGGACAACACAGCGAGCAGCTTGCCGGACGACTGGCCAGAGCCCGTCGTCCCCGTGCAATCGTTGTCCGAAGCCGGCATATCTGCCTTGCCGCTTCAATACATCAAGCCACTACAGGATCGCCCGGTTCTCCCCGCGCCAAGCCTTGACGTCCCCACCGTCGACGTCGCTGCCTTTCTCGACGGTGGCGGCGCCAACGAGCAGTTGAAGAACCTTCAGGACGCATGTTCGCAGTATGGATTCTTCCAGGTGGTCAACCATGGCGTGGAGGCTAGCACCGTGCAGAGGATGAGAGGCGCATGGAGGTGGTTCTTTGCCCTAGAAATGGAGGAGAAGAAGGTGTGCTCGAACTCGCCCGCGGCGCCTGAAGGGTACGGCAGCCGCGCCGGAGTAGAGAAGGGAGCTCTGCTTGACTGGGGCGACTACTATTTCCTCAACATTTTGCCGAGTGAGATCAAGTGTCGTAACAAGTGGCCAAAATCACCGCATGACCTAAGGTACATGCGTGGTTTCTTCTGCATATTGCTTGATTTTGTTTATCAAATAATGTGAAAACTTATCTTCAGCGATTCGGTAAACTTGTCGCCGGTCTATACGTTGCACGGGCCATTATATGTTTCTTTGTTCAATAATATTAAAATTCAGAATAGTTCAATACTGTTATTTATATTTAAAGTAATATCAAGTTGTTATCCTTTTTATTTAATTCTGAAAATTAGAATTAACAAAAACCAGTATGGAGCTCTAGTTACATTAGAGTCATGCTTCTAGCTTAAAGGTAAAAAGACTCGATCAGGAGTCCACAAGTTTCTAATGCTATGTTTCATTTAACACAAATTCTTAATATCATGTAACAATGCTATACATCTAACTAATGGTCAAATCTTTCTAGCTAATGTAGTAACTTCTCTATTGTATCCAACTATATAAATAGCTACATGGCTAGATATATAGACAAGCATATAGAAAGACATGTTGATAGATAGATACCTTATATAGATTAATTACTCCAACTAGATTTTCTTTTGCGTCTGTAACGTGTGAAGTCTTCCAAAGAGCGCCAAGTTTTCACCAACTAAATGTGTTCTTCGATCAAGACAAAATACAAATAGATTAATTATCTTCTCAAACATATTGTTTGTTGCAGGGAGATTACAGAGGATTATGGACGCGATCTGATGAATCTCTCTGAATTGCTACTAAAAGCCATTTCTCTGAGCTTGGGATTAGGGGAGGACTACCTACATGCAGCCTTCGGCGGCGGCGACGGCATCTCGGCGTGCATGCGAGTGAACTACTATCCTAAGTGCCCACAGCCAGAGTTGACGCTGGGCATCTCCTCCCACTCCGATGCCGGCGGCATCGCCGTGTTTCTGGCCGACGACCGTGTGAAGGGGACGCAGGTGCGCAAGGGGGACGCATGGTACACGGTGCAGCCAATCCCCAATGCATTTCTAGTCAACGTTGGCGACCAGATTCAGGTAATTAAAATAGTTTTGTTCTTGACCTTGCTCCGGTATTCACTCCTTTTTAATGAATTTATCTTGTCGTATGTTTGAAAATTTCAAATATATTATGCCCTTCCCTAGTTTAAGACTGACAAGGTGATAAGTGTTAAGTTTTAATTTCAAATTTATTATGGCGCGTCATAATTAACATTCAATTAGCACCTTAGAAAAGTCAACGTTACATCCATCTTAATTTATAGTTAGTAGAGCTTCCGGATAAAATATCTTGTCTAATGTCTAATTCCTCTGGTCATAAATATTTGATATTTAGAAGATTTTATCAAAAATTTTGAAATATTGACCATCAATAATTTTTTAAATACTTAGTTCAGATTTATCTTAAAAAGCATCATCATAATATCATAATTTTACTAGGATTTATAATCTTATTTTAATATAAAATCGACGATTGGAACTTTAAAAGTTTGACTAATTTTTGTCATACAAGTCAAATATTTATGACTAGAGAAAGTAACATTTCTGCTTGTTGCACAAGTAATACACATCGTCATCATTTTTGTTTAATAATCTATGCTAACAGAGGTCATAATCAACAAAAGGAAAAACTATCAAATGGAGTGATTTTCGTGCTTTGATCCTTTGACTCATGTGGAGTTATTTTTACTCTTCTGAAATATGGTCGTCCATTTCAAAATTAACTAGATCATAAGCAACGACAAGTACAAGAGCGTGGAGCATCGCGCGGTGGCAAGCTCCGACGACACACGGTTCACCGTCACCTTCTTCTGCAACCCTAGGGGAAACATTGCCATCAGCCCTGCCACTAAGCTGGTGAGCGCCCAGTCGCCGGCGCTCTACAAGCCTATAGCCTTCGACGAGTACCGCAGGTACTCCCGCATGAGGGGCCTCAAAGGGAAGTCCCAGCTCGAGGCCATGAAGAAGAACAATAGTGCATCAAGTGAGCTGTGTAAGAAATGATTTGTAGCGTTGGGGTTGTCAAACACATGTTTGCTCATAGTTGATTAGGTGATGGCCGGACCCTCGACCGATCCACCATTAGATGCACAAATCAACCATAGTAGATATTGCTGCGGTCATATATATTTTTTAAATTATCAAGTACTATCCTATATTTTCTAAGGGTCTCTTTGTTAGGGCTCCTGCTCTCTACCTTTTCCAGAGCTAGAGCCTAACCATGCAATTTTAGGTTCACCCAGAAAGGGAGCGGAGTAGGCGGAAGTGATCTGAAAAAATAAACTAGAGAGGCGGCCCGAGGATCAGGCTGCTCTACAGCTCCACTCCAGACTCTGCTTCAGAATTTAGATTTAAAAGTTGGAGCCCTGCTAAATAGGCCGTTAGCTGCTACCAACTTTGAACGAACCAATATTTTTCAACTAAAGAAAATCACGAACACAAAGTATCCTAACGAAGACTACTCTGCTAGACCCTCTTCCGCTGCCTCAGGTGCCGGCTTCTCGACCAAAAAGCCAAAAATTCGCATGGTTCCCACTGGTGCATCTCCTGTTATGAAAATAGAGGCACAACGAAGATACAAATTTTTATGAGGAAAACCCTTGCATGAAAAACCAATGCACCGACTAGCAATAATTATTATTCATGAGTTGATACAAACGCAAGGAATATAATGGAATGTCACACCATTCCCGTGTGGCTTACAGGAGATATAGGTAAAGAGTCCTAATAGGTAAAGACTTCAAGTCCAACTAGGAAACTAAACTGAATATATGGTATGTGGAAATTCGGATCATATATTTAACAATCTCAACATTGGGACGAATTTCTTTTATAGCATAGAAATCATCAATCACCATAGAACACCTCATGTAGATAAAATCACCGTGCGTCAAATAGTCGCTAGGACTAAACAATTGCTTGCATCTTAATTTTCCACAACAAGAATCTCGTATCACAGTCCAAAAGTAGAATATCATACTTCAAACTCGTCATAGCAATTAAATACTAAATCTGATGGTATAAAATTGTGGAAACCTAGCTGAAACGCGAAACTTTAGTACACCTCTGTGTGCATAAAATGAATGTCGATGTTTTATATCGGCTGTATTGAATATAGGGCTACTCGTCAGATCTAAACTCGATGGACTCGAAAAAACATGAAGGTTTATACTGGTTTAGGCCCTCAGAGCGAGGTAATACTCTACTTTCAGTTGTGGTGTATTGTTTTCGCTGCTTGTATGATCTCTGCCACAGGGGACTCCTTTTCTTTCCTTATATACCGAGGAGGCAAGGTTACAAGGTAGGAATCCCAGTCGGATACGACCAAGAGATTTTCTTATCAGAACAAAGAGTAACCGGCTAGGACTATATCTCCTTCCTTGTCGTACAAGGTTACATGAAGCCAAGTTCTACTATATCCCTAACTGTATAGGCCGGTCCACCCTCTATCCGGGTGGTCGTATTTACCTTCCTTGAGATATCCGGGGCCCATGGCCTCCATAGTAGCCCCTAAGACCTTCATAGTTGAGTCACAGCACAGGCCGAGTGCTTGTCCTCCACGGTGAAGAAATCCCGAGTGCTGCTCCCGAGTACTCTTTGTCCGAGTACTTCTTCTCCCGAGTCCTGCTTCATATTAGCTGGCAACGAGGCTATGAAGGGCTTCATAGAAAACTATGAATAGTGTTCACCGAATAGGTGCACCTATTAGGTGTAGCCCCCGACTTTATACTTAATTGAGAAACAATTAAGCATAAAGTCAAAGATCTTTATCCTTTAAGTATTTCCCGAGTGATATGTTTCTTAGAAATTAGACTCTTCAGCTGTATATTAGCTGAAAATTTTGCTCAAGGTAGTTTGGCTAAGCATGTAAGCTAGGTATCACCATGGAATAAATCCAATGTGTGACAAGGTGTACTTGAGAAATACCCGTATCCACAATTTTAATGGAGACCAGCTATTTGATGAGGACATCTCCACCATGGATACATCCACGCCAAGTACACAAGCTAAACCGGTGATGCAAGGACCAATCACACGAGCTCATGCCCATCAAATTAATTATTAGGTAACTTCATACTTAGGGTTTCATAAGCATGATATGCACACAAGCTAAGAATGAAGGAGAATATGCACACAAGCTAAAGCAAGATACAACACAGAAGATTTTGGTTCGGTCTCCTATAGTCCCAAATTGAAATAAGCATGCCCATTGATCTAGGAGTTCGTCTAGAGCCCAGGAGTACTTGATGGAAAGATCTTGGTGTCCTCTTTCCAACGGATCCAGCCTCACCATTAAATTCAATCCGAATCAACCGTAATTGCCTAAAGAGTACTAACCTATTTCTGGAAACTAGGACTAACGGTGCTGCGTCACTTCCACCTAGGCCCATGGGCCTTGTACCACCTATGGCAGCGTGCCACGTCCAGAACACTGTCCCTAGCCCCTCTTCTTGTATAAATAGTTAGCCAGCCCCTTTGGTTTAGTTTGTGTTTTGTTTAGATCAAAGTTTAGCATCACTACTTTGCCAGGTAAAGCCGTGGTCGGTTAGATCACCGTTTTCTCGTTACATAACCCCACCTTTGTATTCATATTCATATTGGAGCTTTTATGTTTTATTCGCAATTGAGTTGCTTGTGTATCTTGTTCTTGCTAGTTCTCGATTGCTTGCAGGAACAAATACATTCGTGGTTAGGTTGATCGTGCTTCGCCAAGAACATGAACAGCCCCTGGAGTTGGTGTAGCAATCGCTAAGGCGCAATGTCCTTCGACGGTTGTAGTCAGGTCGTCAACTTTGCCTCCTTACAATCAAATTTATCCCTTTGATTGAAAGATCAGGATACCTGAGAGCACATCACTATTGATCCTTATATGGATGTATTCTCAATACCTATAAATAATTCGGATATCTGAACATATATGTCCAGTTATAAGCTTAGTATGAAGTATATCTGATTATTTTAATCGGCTCTAGTAAAACAACACCCGAATTGTGATTTTAACACAGCTAGCTATCAGCCCAATAGGATATGCTATTTAGAAACTCATATCATGCGGCCCACTATTGAGCAAGCCGGCCCAAGCCAACCACCCAGCGCAGCCCTTTAAGTATTAGGGAGAGAGAAAAGATTTCCCTTTCTTCCCTAAATCGCCAAATCACTTCAGCTCCCAAAAATCTGCGCCCAAACTTCGTGCTCTCCGCCTCAACAAATCTAAGGTTTACTCGCCAACCTGCAATCCACCCCAGATCCACAAGCTTTTCCGCATTTGCACCAACTCCCCCACTTCAAAACGTCTTCACCTCCTTCAAGCAATCCATAATGCCGAAGTCTAGATTTGATGTCCCTTCAATCCCGGCGGGGAGCTAGCCGAAATCCCACAAACAATTTGAGCCTCTTACTAGTTCTGCTTAGTCTTTGCTTTTTGAGTTTTTGGTTGCATCGCCGTGTCGAGTTGCTAGTCTTAGCGTCTAGTTGTCTAGAGTTTCGAGTTCTTGTCACGTCTAGTACCACCTCCATCACCACCGTTTTCCACACTACCACCACCGCTGCCATAAATATAGCTGACAGAATTCACACCGCCACCACCACTGTAATTCACATTGTCACCGCTACCACCTCCACCGCCTTTGCCATCTATATTACCTTAGCATCCACATCTTGGATGAGTTCTATTCATTTTCCTTAGTTAAATACATGCTTTGAGAGAGTTCTACTCGGATTGGCAAGTTTGAATAGAGTAGGATTCGGAGTCAGTTTGAGTTTGAGCATTGTCAGTAAAATCGTCGGTTTTGTTCCATATGGACTCAGAATTGGGTGTTTAAATACTTGTTGGAAAGCTGACAAGCAGATCTACAACTTTTATTTTGGGTGCACTCCCATGTCTGGTCACCTTCGTTATGATTAGAGACCTAGAAAGTTTGGCTGTGTTCCTAGCCCTGTTTTTTCCTTATTTTGACCAGATTTCTTTTGTTAGTTTCCTTGTTTTATTTTGGTCTTTGGAAATTTATTTTTCAAAAAAGATAAAAAAGGCAGAAAGGTGCTGAAAAAAGAAAAAAAGCTACATCAAAAAAAGAAAAAACTGAAAGACAGAAGTGAAAAAAAAAACAGTTTGAGCCTCACCTTTGTTCCTTTGAGCAAGTGCCTCCTTTTAATTCTGTTCGGAGTCATTTGCGGTATCATTTTTGTCTAGGCTCACGTATCTAGTACGTTCTAACTTAGGACTAGCACGGTACCAAATTTGAATGATAATTCAATTTGCGTTGACTAACGTGGTTCTAGTATTCCTTTGAGCACTTTTAGCCCACCTATAGCTCCACAGGTCCGACTACTACTTGACAAGGACTGGCAACGAAGCATCAATACACCTTCTCTAGGAGTTTGTTCAAAGTCTGACAGTTGCCATCACCACCTACTAAGCTTGGTAGGAACTGGTAAGAGTTTGATTGCACGAGTTGAGAGTGAGTGATTTGTTGTAGCCACATCCTAGTCGTCTCGGAATTGTTCTTGTTTCTTCTTTCCTTTCTAACATGGTAGGAGATGAAGCATCTATTGACAGAGTTCAACATTCACCTCGCACCAAGGGCGTCATACAACACTTTGACAATCAAGTTAGGCTTTGCACAGAAGGACTTGAAGAGGACGTGTGTCACACGAATGAAAAACTTTCTTATGTGGAGACTACGTAGATTAATGCCAATGCCAAGCTCATGGGCTTGGAAGCTTCCATTGGCACCATGAACACCGCTCTTGTAGATATTGTACAACGTCTTGATGAATGGCCCGAGTACCTCCCCTGATGGGACCTCCATTGGCACCTCACCCATTTGCTGCAGGACACAACGCTTGGGGCAGCGATAGGGGTGAAAACAATGATGACTATGTTGCTGGTTCTGAGGATGATCCTGATCGGTGTCAACTTCAACACAATCGTTATGGCATGCCCTCCTCTACGCCCACATCGTGAGGCACATGACAGCGACGATTCACTTGGTAAGATAAAATTTACTATGCCATCTTTTTATGGAAAATATGACCCTGATGCTTAACTTTCATGGGAGTTAACAGTATATCAAAAGTTTGCTTGCCATGATATTTATGAAAATAAGAGGGTTAGGGCTGCTACTAGTGAGTTTACTAATTTTGCTTCTGTTTGGTGGAGTGAGTGTTGTCATGCAAATGTAAATGCTATCCCACCAACCTGGGATGACTTGAAGCGAGTTATGCGTGCTAGATTTGCTCCTTCCTATTACGCGCGTGATTTATTACAGAAAGTGCAACAATTGAAGCAAGACAACAAGAATGTAGAGGAGTACTATCAGGAGTTGCAAACTGGCATGATACATTGTGGGTTAGTAAAGAGTGAGGAAGCTGCTATGGCTAGGTTTTTGATTGGTTTAGACTGAGAAATTTATGATATTCTTAATTACAAGGAGTATTTCACTATGCTTGCAAAGCTGAAAAAGAAGTGTAGAGGTGACGAGCAAGCACAATGACTAATCTTTCTACAGGGCGTGTTACTTCATGGGAAAGGCGTCCTCCCACTGCACCTACAAGTCGTGCACCTACACCATCGGTCTCAGCTAGCAAACCACATTCTACGCCATCCACTACAGTACCACGAGTTTTGAAAGCAGTCAAAAGTTTAGCTCAAGCACCCGCAAAGAGTGCTTCATTGGTAGCTTGTACAAGGCGTACTAGGGATGTTCAATGCCATCAATGCAAGGGATTTGGACATGTGCGAAGTGAATGCCCAAGCAAGTGTGTTCTGATTGTGAAGGATAATGGTGAGTATTCTTCAGCTAGTGATTTGGATGAAGAAACATATGCTATGCTTGCAGCTAACAACATAGGGAGTGAAGTTGAAGAGCACGTTGTTCCTGAAGATGAGGACCATTATGAGACCCTCATTGTGTAGCGTGTGTTGAGTGCACAAATGGGGAAGGCAGAGCACAATCAAAGGTACAATTTATTTCAAACCAAGTGTGTTGTAAAGGAACGGTCTTGTCGCACCTTCATTGATGGAGGGAGTTGCTAAAACCTGATCAGCTTTGACATAGTGGAGAAGCTTCCTTGGAATCTAAGGCACACCCACAACCATACTACATTCAATGGTTCAATAATCTCGGGGAGCTCAAGGTAACACAATTGGTAAGGTTGGATTTTACGATTGGTTCTTACTATGATTTTGTTGACTATGATGTCGTACCTATGCTTGCATGTTCTGTATTGTTAGGTAGACCTTGACAATATGATAAAGACTCTCTGCATTATGGTAGAACAAATCTATACTCTTTTGTGCATAATGGAAAGAAAATTGTGTTACATCCTGACTCCTAAAGTTATTTTAAAGGATGAGATTGGTAGATCTAATAAAGTAAAACATCAGGAGAATGCTAAGAGTGAAAATCAGATTGTAGCAAAAGAACTTGAGCAACATAAAACGAAACAAAAATATGATTAAACTGAAGGGTGCTTGTTTGCTTGCTACTAAATCTGATATTGTTGAATTGGATACTAATGTTGTTGTTTGCTATTCTTTGGTGTGCAAGGAAGCTCTGTATTCATTTGAGGATGTGCCTTTCCTTTTGACTCCGCTGTCACTGACCTTTAGCAGGAGTTTGATGATGTTTTTCCAAAGGAGATACCACCGGGTCTTCGACCGATGCATGGGATTGAGCATCAAATTGATCTGATCCCTGGTGTGTTAACCGTGCACCATACAAGACCAACCCCGAGGAAACAAAAGAAATTCAGCGCCAAGTTCAAGAATTGTTGGACAAAGAGTATGGATGCGAATCTCTTAGCCCATGTGCTGTTCCGATCATTTTGATGCCTAAGAAAGATGGTTCATGGCGTATGTGTGTGGATTGTAGAGCAATTAATAATATAACCATCAGATATAGTCATCCTATTCCTAAGCTTGATGACATGCTTGATGAATTGAGTGTCTCTACCGTTTTCTCTAAAATTGATTTGCGTAGTGGTTACCACCAAATCCGCATGAAATTGGGAGACGAATGGAAAAAAACTTTTGAAACTAAGTTAGGGTTATATGAGTAGTTAGTGATGCCTTTTGGTTTAACTAATGCACCTAGTACTTTCATGAGATTAATGAATGGGTTTTTACGAGCTTTCATTGGTAGATTTGTTGTGGTATACTTCAATAATATTCTGATCTATAGCAAATCATTGGAGGAACATCTTGACCATTTACGTGTTGTTTTTAATGCTTTGCATGCTGCATGTCTATTTGGTATTCTTGAGAAGTGCACCTTTTGCAGCAATTGAGTTGCTTTTCTTGGCTATGTCGTTACTCCACAGGGAATTGAAGTTGATCAAGCCAAGATTGAAGTAATCTAGAGTTGGCCGATTCCTAAAATGGTTACACAAGTGCGGAGTTTTCTAGGTTTTGCTGGGTTCTATTGCCGTTTTGTGAAGGATTTCAGTACCATTGCCGCACCATTGAATGAGCTATCAAAGAATGGCGTATAGTTTCAATGGGGACAGTCACAAGAAGACGTTTGGAAAAATTGACTCATGCACCACTGCTCCATCTCCCTGACTTTGGTAAGAGTTTTGAACTTGAGTGTGATGCTAGTGAAATTGGGATTGCAGGTGTGCTAATTCAAGATGGTAAGCCTGTTGCTTATTTCAGTGAAAAATTATCTGGGCCCAGTTTAAACTATTCTACTTATAACAAAGAATTATATGCATTAGTTTGAACTTCAGAAACTTGGCAACATTATTTATGGCCCAAGGAGTTTGTTATACATTTTGATAATGAATCTTTGAAGCATATTCGGAGTCAAAGTAAACTGAACCGTCGACATGCTAAATGGGTTGAATTTATTGAGTTTTTTCCTTATGTCATAAAACACAAGAAAGGGAAGAAGAATGTTATTGCTGATGCTTTGTCTAGGAGATAAAACATGCTTTCAAAACTTGACACCAGAATTTTTGGTTTGGAAACAATTAAAGATCAATATGTGCATGATGTTGATTTTAAAGATGTTTTGTTGAACTGCAAAGAGGAAAATACATAGAATAAGTTCGTTGTTAATGATGGTTTTGTATTTAGAGCTAACAAGCTATGCGTCTTAGCTGGCTCTATTCATTTGTTGTTGCTACAGGAAGCGCATGGAGGCAGGCTTATGGGACATTTTAGTATGAAGAAGGCTGAGGATGTGTTGGCCAACCACTTCTATTGGGCAAAGATGAGGCGCGATGTTGAGTGCTATGTTTCCTGCTGTACGACATGCAATAAAGCTAAGTCTCGACTAAACCCACATGGTTTATATATGCCTCTTCCTATTCCTAGCGTTCCATGGTAGGATATTTCAATGGATTTTGTGTTAGGATTGCCTAGGACTAAAAGGGAAGGGATAGCATTTTTGTTGTGGTTGATTGATTCTCTAAGATGTCACATTTCATAACTTGTCATAAGAGCGACGATGCTACACATTGCTGATTTGTGATACGAAGTTCTTGAGCCATTTTTGGAAAACACTATGGAACAAGCTGGGGACTAAACTATTATTTTCTACTACATGCCATCCCCAAACAGATGGGCAAACCGAAGTGGTCAATCGCACGTTATCTACGATGTTGTGGGTTGTATTGAAGAAAAAATTGAAGATGTGGGAAGAGTGTCTACCTCATGTGTAGTTCGCCTACAATCGCTCATTGAACTCTACCACGAAGATGAGCCTGTTTCAGGTGGTATATGGTTTCAATCCTCATGCTCCTATTGATATTTTTCCATTGCCATCTTCTGAAAAAGTGAAGTTAGAAGGTTCTAAACATGCTAAATTTGTGTTAAAATTGCATGAAACCACTAGAGAGAACATAGAGCGCATGAATGAGAAATATAAGGTTGCCGGTACTCAAGGTAGAAGAGAATTAATTTTTGAACCTGGTTATCTCGTTTGGACCTTTCAAACAAGTCTAAATTGAAGTCTAGAGCTGATAGACCTTTTAAAGTGATTGCTAAGATAAATGATAATGCATACAAGATTGAGTTGCCTACAGATTATGAGGTTAGCAATACTTTCAATTTTGCAAATTTGAAGCCGTATCTGGGAGAGGAGGATGAGCTTGAGTTGAGGACGACTCCAATTCAAGAGGGTGAGGATGACAGGACATCTCCACAATGGATACTGCCACACCAAGTACACAAGCTAAACCGATGATACATAGACCAATCACATGAGCTCATGCCCGTCAAATTAATTATCTGGTAACTTCGTTCTTAGGGTTGCATAAGCATGATTTGACGAATGGGGTACTACTAAATGCTTGTGATGATGTTATTGTACTTAGGAATGAAGGAGAACATGTACACAAGCTAAAGCATGATACAACATAGAAGATTTTAGTTTGGCCTCCTACATAGTCCCAAATTGAAACAAGCATGCCCGTTGATCCAGGATTCCATTTGGAGCCCAACAGTACTTGATGGAAAGGTGCCGACCTATTTCTGGAAACTAGGACAAACGGTGCTACGTCACTTCCAGCTGGGCCCATCGGCCTTGTACCACCTAGGGTGGCGTCCTAAACCTAGAATGCCATCCCTAGCCCCTTTTCTTGTATAAATACTTAGCCACCCCCTTAGGTTTAGTTTGGGTTTTGTTTCGATCGAAGTTTAGCGTCGCTATTTTGACGGGTAAAGCCATGGTTGGTTAGATTGCTGTTTTCTCGTTACAGAACCCCATCTTGGTATTTAGATTCATATTGGAGCTTTCATGTTTTATTCGCAATTGAGTTGCTTGTGCATCTTGTTCATGCTAGTTCTCGATGGCTTGCAGGAACAAATACCCTCGTGGTTAGGTTCATTGTGCTCCGTCAAGAACATGAACAACCCATGGAGTTGGTATAGCGATTGCTAAGGCACAACGTCCTTTGATGGTTATAATCGGGTCATCAACTTCGCCTCCTTACAATCGAAGTTCTCCATCTCATTGAAAGATCAGGACAGCTAAGAGCACATCATTATTGATCCTTATAAGAATGTATTCTCAATACCTGTAAATAATTCAGATATCTGAACATATATGTCTAGTTATAAGCTTAATATAAAGCATATCTAATTATTTTAATCAGCTCCTATAAAACAACACCTGAATTGTGATTTTGACTTAGCCGGCTACTTAGGAACTCATATCTTGCAGCCCACTACTGAGTCGGCTGGCCCAAGCCAACCACCCAGCACAACCTTTTAAGTATCGGGGAGAGAGAAAAGATTTCCCTTTCTTCCCCAAATCGCCAAATTGCTTCAGCTCCCAAAAATCCACGCCCAAACATCGTGCTCTCCGCCTCCACAAACCTAGGGTTTCCTCACCATCCTGCAATCCACCCCAGATCCCCAAGCTTTTCCGCATTCGCACCAACTCCCTCACTCCAAAACCTCTTCACCTCCTTCAAGTAATCCACAATCCTGCAATCCTAGCGGGGAGCTAGCCGACCTCGGTCACCCACTCCTCACGGCTCGCTCACCTGGAGCGGGAGAAGTGCCTTCAGGCCAAAGTGCTTATCAATTGGTGCCCCGTGAAAGGTGAGATCATCCCCACCCCCGAGACCCATGAGATTGTGGTTTTTGAATCTTTTTTCGATCGGGGTTTTGCTCTTCCCACTTGCGTCTTTTTCCGAGGCCTCCTTGAGTACTATCAAATTGAGTTGATCCATCTCAACCCCAATTCCATCCTCTAGATCTCTATCTTCATCACGTGGCTTCCCTCGATATCCTTCTCCACTTCAACCTCTTCCGCCATTTTTATCATCTTAAAACCCAGCCATCCAAATCCTAGCCCCAAGTGATAGGGGGAGCTAGGCTTCAGCTTCGGAACAAGATGAAGAAAGTATACCTCCATCTCCCCCTAAAAACCTCCTTAAAGGGCTGGCACCAGGAGTGGTTTTATTGCTCTAACCCTGAGCCCTCCTTGCCGCCCTACATCAGGAACACCCCCAAGGTGCTTAACAGCTGGTTGGTGCTCTCCTTGGATGCCGATATGGTCCAGCTGCAGGTCTTGCTAGAGACACTGGCTGCCTTGAAGAAGAAGGGGTTGATAGGAGCTTGGGTGGCGTGTTTATTTCTCAACCGATGAACCCAGGCCCTGAAGGCCCGAGTACACACTAGGTACGAATACTAGGGGAAGAACGACCCAGTCGGGAGAGCACCGAGTGGGTGGACAAGGATGTCATCACCGAGAACTTGTGCTGATACTTGAGTAGTAGTGTCCTGGACACCTCTGATGTGGACAAGTGCCCAAAGCCCTACTGCTTAGGGAGACCTCGGCCGGTGGAAAGTCCCTGATACCAATTGTCTTTGCTTGCTTATTGATAAAATACTTGTGATGATTGATGCGAGTATGAAGTATGAATTACCACCATATATGTTGTTTGCAAGAGAATGCCAATTTCGTCTCTGACCTACCCTAGCCAGCAGAATGGGGGATCAAAGAAGCTCTTGGCCAGCCCCTCAGCTGATCAACCCAGCTCCAAGGGAACAGGGAAATAGGCTGCACAGGACCGGGCCAAGTAGAAACACACACCGACTAAGGCATCTGGCGGTCCAAAGAAAAGGGATGCCGGCACAGGGACCCCAATGCCAACGCCTACCACCACATTGTCCGCTCCACCGACTGTGCTGACTGCCTCGCCGGCTGCTCCGACTACCAAGCCGACTGCTCCGATGGGACTGTTGACTGCCGCGTCATCACCACCATATTTGAGCTGCCCGCCACCCGACGCTGCGTTGGTAGGCCCACCACCGGCTGACGCGGCATGCAGCAACAAGCCTTCAGGCTCATCACCAACCACCTCACTCCGTGATGCACATGGGTTGAGGTTCAAAAGTTCCAAAGGTGTTTAGTCATCTTTCTTCAAACATCTTGAAGTTAGCTACAATGTCTTGAATGTGTGGAGGCCATGGGCCCCGTGTACCTCAAGGAAGGCAGATACGACCACTTGGATAGAGGGTGGGCTCTCCTATACAGTTAGGGATATAGTAGAACTCGACATCATGTAACCTTGTACGACAAAGAAGGGGATATAGTCCTATCCGGTTACTCTATGTTCTCATAAGGAAATCACTTGGTCGTGTCCGACTGGGATTCCTACCCTATAACCTTGCCTCCTCGGTATATAAGGAGACACAAGGAGCCCCCTGGGGCAGAGATTAATCCATATAGCAAAAGCAATACACCACAAATAGAAGTAGGGTATTACCTCACCCTAAGGGCCTAAACTAGCATAAACCTTCATGTTATTTCGAGTTCATCAAGTTTAGATCTGATGAGTAGCCCTATATTCAATACAGCCGATCCAACTTCATTGGGCCCACAGCCCTGCCATTCATGTCACTTCTCAACATTTTCCAAAATCGGATTCCCAATCCGCAAACATCATTTCACAAGCAGTTGTCAAACAAAACTACGCTAAGGAATCACCTCACATCTGCCCATGACCGTGGGCACGGCTATTCAAACAGTTTAGACCCCTGCAGAGGGGGTACACTTTACCCACACGACGAGACCCACTCTAGTCACCAGATCACATGCATTGGGTATGATGTGGTGACGTAGAGGTTTTCGCGACAAGGCATTTCTCAAACCCTCCCAGGTTACCTCATGCCAACTGGAGGGGTCCTAAGACCAACAACAGGGTAGGTCCTCAGACCATGCTGTGCCAGAAACCCAGGAGGCACCCCCAACGCCCTCCCGCATGATCCACAGTCCAATGGCATGCAAGGCATCCCTGGGAGACTCGTTACTGAGCCAGGAGTTATCCCATATCACCCATGTGATTGTACTGTCATATGTTCGGATGAAATTCCAGAAGAATCGGTCCTTAGCTGCAGTGCGGGAGACTCGTCCAGATGGTACGATCCCCATACCGTGGTTTTCACAAACCATTTTATTTTTAAGGCACTGACCTAGGTGTCGGGTTTTCCAATATTTCATAAACCCAATTTTTACCCATCGTAGACATTTTTAAATTTGATAGGCGATCACCAATACCATGCCCGTCGACACGGATATTGGGATCTATCAAGGGAGGTGACAAGGATGTTTAAGGGAAACACAATCATTCAAGGAAGGCATGCAGCAAATGGGTCGGTGGCCCCTTGGTCGTCCTGCGACTGCGGCCGACAAATTATAACGGTGTAACCTAGTTTATGTCATTTGTCAAATAAAATACTTGTTCTGAAATTATGGGCTCGAGATGATCAAAGGTGACTTGCCTTGCTCTAAGTCTTCACCGGTCGTCGAGAAATCGTCGCGAAATCTGCTCCGAAACGAAATTTCCGGAGAGTGTTACTATGCGCAAACACACAAAAATCTAGAAAAAGACCAATAAAAAGATCCTATTTAGTGCTAATAATAGTGCCATTAAATAGATCTCAATTTTAGAAAATTTCTAGAATTGGAACGGAATCAATCGGAGTCACGGATTGAAAGATATGAATTTCCGAAGATTCATATGAATTTTGGGTCACTGAAAAAAGGATTTATTTAATTTCTGGGAAGAATATTCCTTGAAAAGGTCCGAGGAATAGATCTCATTTTTAAAAAAATACTGGAACTGGAACGGAGTCAATCGGATGGACGGATCAGAAGATATTGATTTTAGAAGATTAAATGAATTTTGGGAATAAATGGAAATGATTTATTTGGTTTTTAGAGCGGAAATTCTCTGGAATATCACTGTGCCACCAATGACAGTGGGGCTCCTTTGACAGGCCTGGCCCACAGGATGGGGAACAGAGGGGGCTGGCTGGCTGTGGGCCAGGGTCAATGTTGAGGCCCACATGGCAGTGGCACAAGGGGAGGCACAGCTCACTGACGGCTAGGGCCTACTGGTCAGTGGGGCCCGGCTGGCAGCTGCACACGAACAGGGGCCACTGTGGCTGGGGCCTGACGGTAAGCAGCGCGGCTCGGCTTGGCTCACAAACGCATGACAAGAACACGATGATGAACAGGGCGGCAATCCGACGGTTGGCGGCGGCGGAGAGGATCCGGCGAGTGACGGCGTTCGGGAGCAAGCGGCCGCGCCGGCCGGTGGAGATGTTCACGGCGAACATTTTGAGCAGCTCGGATTGGGGGGTAAACGAGCGACAGCGGCCGGTGACGTGGATGCCGAGACGGCGGAGAGAGGCAGGGGAAGAAAAGGGAGAGACGACGACGGCGGCCATGGCGACGGCCGGAGGGAAGAAGGCCGTGGAAGGAAGGAGTGGGGCAGCCATAGCAGCGCGGAGGAACGAAGAAGAAAGTTGATGATTCTGAGTCCTACCGGCGACGCACGGTGGCGGCAAAGAGGAAACGGAGGATATTCACTGCTCGGTATTGCATGTGGTTGGCAAGGGCTCACCGAGGTGAAATCCGAGTGGCGGCGGTGGAAACTCGGTTGTGAGAGAAGCCGTGAGGCGGTGGCGACAGGGTGAGAAATGGCTGGGACCGAGGGGAGAGTTCGAAAGAGGGCAGGTTGGCCGGGCTCGGTGTCCATGTAAGGCGGTATTCTCTGTGGCCACAGAGAGCGATGCCGGAGGTGGCCGAGCGACGGCGACCACCGAGCTCCGAGAAATAGGGCGATCAGCGGCAGTGTTGGAGACCGAAGCGAGAGGAGCGAAGGAGGCCTCAGTGGGAGCTTTTACAGACGAGGAGCAGCGAGGGAAACCACTAGGTCGGCCTGGGGTAGGCTCAGGATTTCTCCTCTGACCAATCATGGAGGGAAGAGGGAGGAAGGGCGCGAGGCAAAATTCTCGCGGGCAGTTGGAAATTCGAATTGGCAGTCGAGATGCAAGGGGTGGTGATGGCGGGCTATCGGATGGTGGCTTTTGAAAACTTTGCGCGGCTGGCCCAGAGAGGAAAGAAAAAGGGGCGCCGGAAAGGGGGTGTCAGAGTTACCTGTTCGAGCGAGCGGGTTTGGAATGATGCGGGGACAGGGCGGCCCTGGGGCAGTGGGGGCGACGGCGGCGTCCTCCTGGTCGGCGACTGGGCAGGGCGCAAGGGCATCCAAGGCGTGGCGCGAGGTGGTCGTCCTCCGTCTGGCGTCTAGCGGCGCGGGTAGCCGAGGTGATGAACGGAAGACCGGGGAGGACTTTCGTCGAACGGCTTGGGCGTGGATGAGGAAACGGAGTGGCGATGGAGGAGGAAGAAGAACAGCGATCGGAGGGAAATCAACGGCCGGGTGACGTGTGGGGACACGCGCTCGAGGATCTCGGTGGCCCGGGGTCTCACGTGGGCGGCGAGTAAGGCAAGGAAGATCGACGGTGCTAGGCCGGGGAATCCGATGCGTGGCAGCCATTTGAGCGGTGGCGGCATGCGCTGCGTGTGCCCAGCCACGTGGCGGCGATCCGTCGGCGCACGGTGGGGGTGCGTGGCTGGCCCATGGGCTGCACGGTGGCAGGGAGGGAAGGGAAGGAATGAGGCCCGATGGGATAGTGCCTCCTTTGATTTTCTTGGAATTTATTTTGGGCCTTTTGAGGTGATTTTCACATGGGATTTTGAATTCAAAAATTACTTTTGAACTTTGGAGAGTTTGAGGAATTTTTCATGTGGCTTTGGATGGAGGCTAGACTTATTTTGGGTAGGCATATATATATATACATGTTCTTGTAGGTAGGTGTATACTCAAGGGGATATATATATACATGGTATATATATGTATATATATGATATTTGATGGAGGGTTCGGATGGTGGTTCGATACCCAGCGTATATTCAAATCGGGTTTTCTCAGGGATCAAGGGAGAGGGAAAACATGGAGGTTTATGGGAAGATTCAAAGGAGATGTTTAGGGTTTGGACTTGGATTTTTGGAATGGAAATCGAAGCGGAGATTTACAGAGGAGAAGATCGGGAACTTGCCGTTAGGGTTTTGGAGAGGAGTTCGATAGCGGCGAGTCGAGGTCGAAGATTACTTCGGGATGGAGGATGTTTTGAGAGGAGGGATTATGAGATCAAGGCGGAGAGACAGATTGAGATCTAGGCACGACATACAACACAGCACTCAAGATTGAAATTTTCACAGGTAGATTTTAGCGAAAATATCGTTTAACGTCTCGCTGAAAGCGGGGCGTTACAACTTCATCGCCGATGACTTCGGCAACCTTACCTTGTCTGACTTAGTTTCAATCCAACTGGCTAGCGATCAAGCCATCTTTGCACCAGTTGGCCTACTCAATGCTATGGCAGCTTTTAACAACATGATTCGGCAATATCCAAGATCCACGAGTCCTAGGGAAACTTTCTTTCCTAGTATTCAACTCGGACACGACCCTAGGTTGGTCGAGGTCGGATCTAGGGGAGACGAGATCATGCATTTCCCACTCAGGTTCAGCAATGCCGTAGCCATCTTCAACGCCAATATGATGTGGCAATCCCAATCCTTTGGAATTCGACTCGGATATGGCCTAGAGCCACTTGGGATTGGGTCTAGGGAGGTTGGGGTAATCATCACGCCACTACACTACTCGGGCTCCGACTCTTAGTCAGAGAGCAGCTCGAGAAGCTTCTCACCTCCATGCGAGGTCTTCATGGCATCCAAGGGTTGTACCCAAGTAAAGATGGGCACCGACTACGCAAACAACAAGAGGAAGAGGCTTGCGAACTACATGAGCAAAAGGAGAAAGAAGATCGATGCCTATAAGCCGAACAGGACGCTCGCAACCGTGAGCTACGCAAGACTGGACAGTTGGCACAACAAGAAATCCTTCAGACCAGAGTGGGCGACCACGACGTCTTTGTCACCCCACAATAGAAGTTGTGGCCGCTACCACACTCTCTAGATACCCTGCAGCTTGGACTGATCACTAGGCAACACGGACTATAGCCAGGATTAAAGCTACCGTGTGGAAGGCCATGGGCCCCGGTACTCATCACAAGCATATGGTCACTCGGACCGAGAGAGAGATGGGCCGAGGACTTTTGTAATTTGAGAGATATAGTAGCCCCGGCAAACTTATGCCTTTACATAAATAATATATAGTCCTAGTCGGTAATATATTGTATCTCTAAAGGAAATCCCTCCGTATCGGCTGGATTTCTTACTTGTACCCCTGTCCCCAGTATATAAGGGAGGCAGGTCCCGCCCCATTGAGCAGAATCATCACCAAAGCTCATAGAATAGACACAAATCTCAAAGGAATAACCCCACAACTGGACGTAGGGTATTACCTCAAATTGAGAGCCTGAACCAGTATAAAATCTCCTTGTGTTCCTTTGCAATCCACCGAGTTTCCATCCGTCGGGTAGCCCCATATTCATATTGCTGGTGTAAAACATCGACAGTTGGCGCGCCAGGTAGGGGCTTTGGCGAGTTTTTCATCTACAACCTCGATGGATTCAACAACAGGAGTCGACGGCAACAAATTCTCCCCTGGAGACACAATAACCTTCGGAAGCCTCGACTTTGTCGCTGACCAGATCGGCAATCTCATCTTGGCCCCGACACAAATCCAATCCAACCCCAACATCGGCCGAGGAACCACGCCAACTCCATGCCAATCGGCCACAGATGCTGCAACAACCCATCATCAATCTATACGCAGCAAATCTTCTACTTCACCGATCCACGGACAACTCTCTCCTTCGAGTGTATCGACTCCGCTAGGCCTTGAGCCAGCCCGAATTGGGCTAGGAAGGGGAGAGATCGTCAATTCCCTGCATAGATTTGGCGAAGCTGCGGATCTACATTATACGCGATAGACCCGATCTCCTGCAATTCATTTGACACGGCCCAAGCGCCGTTTTTCAGATTGGATCTAGGGAGGTCGGAGTCGTTCTCACCCCGATGAACTACTCGGACTCCGACTCCAGGTCGGACAACGGTTCGAACACCAGTTCGGACTCCAGTTTGGCAAGTCTCCTTATCCCTCGCGAGATCTTCATGGCTTCGACCCCTCCACCAGAGGTACGCCGACTATAAGAGAAGCAACAAGAGGAGGCGCGCTGACTACGACAACAGGAGGAAGCCGACTGCGAGGCTCGCAACGACGGGCTATGCAAGGCTGGGCGAACTGCTCAACAACAAATCCTCTAGACAAAAGTTGGTGACCACGACGTCTTCGTCACGCCACAACAGACGTCGTGGCTGCCGCCAACCCTGCTGGACACGCTCTAGCTCAGGCTGATCACCAGGCCACCCCGACTATCGCCAAGATCAAAGCGATGATTACGCAGTGCAGCCTGTTAGCAGGCAACAGCAGTCAGGGACATACTTGTACCGACCAACCGGTTGGGTTCTCTGGCGGCAGGATCATCTACGTCAGCACGACGCTGGGCAGCTGGCTCTAGTCGGCCACACGAGGAATCGCGGCAAACATTCACTCGGCGACACCAATAACAATGATCGGCGGCGTCACTAGAACGCCTGCTGGTTCAACCAAGACCTCCGAGTCTGACTACAACGTGACCTCCGCCACAACATCAACGCTCAGCGCCGCGAACGTGAAGAGAACGAGCGCCACCGAATGACTGAGACGAGCACGAGCGTTATCGGTCTTCACACGAGCGTTTAACCGCCACAGTCGGAACCGAAGCCCTCACGAAGATGAAGGCGCTTCTTCTAGCTTATTCACCCACGAGCTTCAGGACGTTGACTAGCCGTCGGGCTTCAAGCCTACGGGGATCGAGAAATACAACGGCAAAACCACCCTGAGTGTTCCATGGATCTTCACCGATACACCCTGGCAATTTGAGCTGCCGGAGGCGACCATAAGGCCATGGCTAACTACCTCCCGGTCGCCCTGGCCAACTCAGTGAGGACATGGCTAATAGGGCTCCCGAGGCGGTCAATCGATTCCTGGGATGAACGAACGATTTCCTGCCGGAGAACCTCACGGGAGCGGTCATCGCTAACTTTCAAGGGACCTACGAGAGGCCCGGTCTTCCGAGCATATGATCTATATTCAACTGCACCAGCAAGAAGAATGAGTCTCTACGCCGACTTTATCAAGAGGTTCTCCGAGAAGCGCAACCAAATCCCAAATGATCAAGGACGGGCCATCATCACCGTCTTCCGTAAGGGACGTATAAGAAAAGACCCGCCGTTTTCATCTCGAAGTTCACTCAGAAGCTCCAGCCACCCGGTCCGGGGCTCTCTTTTGATATGCGTCAACAAACAAATCCCCGACTCCGCCCGAAGCGGAGCCAGAGTCCCTCGACAAGAAAAGGAGAACTCCCGGCACCATAAACCAGAAACCAGAGAGGCGCGCAAAGTCGACAACGAGCCATCGCAAAACAAAGACCGACAACAGCAAAGCGGAAGTCGGGACAACGGAGGAGTGCCACGCAGTCCGAGCCAACTGGAACAGCGACATTGGTTGCGCCCCAACGAAACAACCGGACTACCAGAATGTATCATGAATGGGCCATACCCCTTTCCGCCCCAAAGGCAACCACCTCGCAGATAACCGCAGCCAAGACTGCTTCATGCTCAAGAAGGTTTCGCTTCTGGAGCAGGCATTCATCATCTGGTGTTGACCGACAAGAGCAAAGACAAGCCAGATCAGACGGAACCGGCCGTGAATATTTAAACAAGCATCCCCAGGCCAGAGCTCACCATATCTTGTGGGGCCGTTTGTGAGCTCTTATGAGTCTAAGCGCAAGCAGAAGCTAATAGATGAGAATAGCACCGACGGGTCTGTTCAACACAAATCTCTATAGCAGACGGCCCCCCAATATTTGTGAACTAGTCAGAAGACCTCCATCACTTTCACCCGCACGCCAATCCGGTCCAGATTGGGTTCGCACCCTGACCTATCCACGTTCGTCCTTAGACCCTGGTCGTCTCAAGAAACATCAAGTAAAAGTTCTCAAACGACCAGGCACATGCTCAATATCTCTTCACGAAGACCCGGGGACGAGAAATGAAGACTTCCTCGTTCACATCTGCGGAGGATGCCTGATAGTACGCCGCCACCTTTCCAGTAGGAAATCCCGGCCTTACATCATCAATC